>JAECUM010019058.1:0-61956 GCA_016617855.1 Megalonaias nervosa | reverse complement strand
ATATATATATATATATATATATATGAAAGAGAGTGAGCAGCAGAGAGGCTGAACCCTACAACTTTTTTAGAGGGCTCCGTTTGCAAAATTAAAGGTTCTACGAAGACTGAAAAATAAGGTCAATAAAGCTAAACCGAAGCCGTTAACCGATTATATTTCCATACAACGGGAAACAGATCCAATTAACTATTTTGTTACCCCGCGCTGACTATTTTTTTTTCAAATCGTAGGCGTGTTCGTTTGCGACGCGCACACACACGTGTTGTAGTTGGCCTCTGCTGCTGTAATTAAATCATCGTTATATCAATAATGATCAGTGAACCACACTCAGCTGGACTAGCTCAAGAGCGACTGCAGGCAATCAAGAAATATATATCCGTGAGAGATTCTGTCAAACAAAAATTACAAGCGCGTCAAGAATCTCAGGTGGAATTTGCAGAAGGTGCAGAACAGTTATTTAACCCAATTGTCGAACCAACAAAACAGATTATTAAGGCAACTGAGGCAACACAAAAAGCTCTTGAAACATTGCCTGTTGATATTGTTGGGCGTCTTCAACCTCCTCAACCGCCACCCGGGCCTCCTCCTCAACCGCCACCTGAAGATCAGCAACAACCTTTTCCAGGAATTAGAACTAGCATTACAGATAAATTCACACCTGAAGGTCTTGCAGCTATCAGGGATAAAACCCAAATAATGGATATTGCCGCGTATGGATATTATGAAAGAGAGAAATATGTAAAACCCGAATATGTTAAAACTATGAAATCTACCGATTGGATTAGGGATGTATATCGCATCGCTACTTATACTCCGCAAATCAGAACTGAGATAGATAAAAATCAGTTTGATATTTTTAACGAGGCAGTAGATGAATATATTGCACAAATAAACCAAGCAAGAAAACAAAAAGAAGAAGAAATGAAGTCAAAACTTGAAGAAGCTAAACAATCAAGAAAACGAAAAGAAAAAGAAATAAAGTCGAAACTTAAAGAGGTTGAACGAGCAAGGAAAGAAGAAGAAGAAGAAGAAGAAGAAGAAGATTTAGAATTACGTTCACCAAGAGAATCGAGATCACAACGAAAGAGACAACCATCACCTGACTCTGGTGCAACTGGAAGTGGTATAGGTACTCAAGGAAGTGGTCTTATTACTCCATGGCCCAATAATGTCCTTGCCGACGTGGACAGGTTAGAAATTCTCGTTGGAGGAAAACGAGCCGGCAATAATTCCCCAGAAATCATCAACGAAATAGCATCAATTTGTCAACGATTATTTACAGGCGGTATCATGGACATTAATGTTTACCGGGAACTCATCGATGAAATTACCGACAATTACTACAGTGATTAAACAGTTCGATATAACAACTATAATAAAATGATTATACATAATGCTCAACGTGGACCGACCATGGTCAGGGTGATAAATTCGCGATTACCTACATATAGCGCGTACTACGGCGATGGACTTGGTGATGTTGTTCAGGGTCTATTCGCAAGGTTAGCTCCAAAAGTAATACCTGTTGCAAAACAATTAGACATGAAAGCTATTGATGTTGTTCGTGATAAAGGTATTGGTGCTGTTGGCGATGTTGCCGGTAAAGCATTCTCGGCAATCAAAGAAAGATTAGCACGATTGACACGATGAAAACCTCAACCAGTAAAATTACCCAGCACTACGGATATGCCTGCAAATGTTAGTAAAATAATAAATAAAGCTGCAAATCAAAAACTAGCAGAGTTGACTAGTGTACCACTATCAGAAAAAGAAAAAAATATAACCGTTAGTCTGGTAGCAGGAAGCGGTCTTCGTGTTAGACGAACACGATAATAATAAATATGTTTAAACGTATATCCGATCCCGCATTCGACATAGATGCACCAGTCTGTGCGTGATTATCAGTATTATTCTTACAACGCACCAAATCCAAATGAATGTTCGCGAATATGTTTACAAATTAATGATACAAGTAGATATTTTTTACCCGCTGAGGCATTTATTGAAATCGAAGGGAGAATTTTACGAGCAGATGGTACAAATATTCCGATTGGTGAACGACCTGGTTTTGTCAACAATGGTATTATGGCGTTATTTAAAAGTGCTATATATGTGATTGATGGAAAAAAGATTGAAGAAATTAATAATGATGTTGATATTGCCACGACAATGCTTGGCCTTGCACGATACAGCGATGATTATATAAGATCAGCCGGTCCATCAATGATGTTTGCAAAGGATATAATTGATCAACCAAATAATGATTATGTAATTATGGGTGATGTAAGAGATGCAGGAGGAACTGCTGATCGTCGTGCAGTATTATCAATAAAAGAAATTTGCAATTTAGGATTTGCCACACGCAGATTAATGTTAAGTGTTGATGAAGAGTTTTCATGTGCAATTCCATTGTCACATATCTTTGGATTCTGTAGAAATGTCAGAAAGGTTATTTTTGGAGCCAACCATACAGTTATACTTGATAGAAAAGGTGACGACAACGATGCAATCTGGCATTTCGACCCAGCTGCGTATATAGTAAGATTATCAAAAATTTCGCTGTGGATGCCAGTAATGACTCCAGTGATAACCGAAGAACAACGATTACTCTATTTTATGGATCGCGGCGGCAAATCAGCATTGTCATGGTTGACGATGTCCATACGCACTACTCAAAGTGAAGTTGAAGGTTTATTTACATGGCAGATAGCATCACAACAGGGTATTTCTGCACCGCGACATATATTGCATTTCAGGAAAACTCACGATATGGTACACAAACACGAAATCCGATGGTTTTTGACACGCTTAGAGTTAGTGAAGTTTCTTTAAGGATAAATGGACATCAGGAACCATCCGAAGAAGTATTACTGAACTTTGAACGCAATCACGTAGCACGTGCGTATCATCGATTGACGAAATTTATGGGACGTGATCAGAATGTTGATTCTGGTTTGCAAATATCTCAGCGGGATTTTACAACGTTGTATCCGATCTATTATTTCTCACTGGAACATTTAGATTTATTCAGACAATCTGTCGTTGACATACACTTCCGAGCTCGTGTAGCACGATCACCACCGAGACAACCCGGTCCACCGATTATTCCTGGTGGTTGTAGAGTAATCGCGGTTATACTCAACGATAAAACAATGCTACTTCAAGGTGTTGGTGGTCGCATGAGAATCATTGATACCCCCGTAGAAAACATGTAAATGTTGATTTAAAAATCAAAATATTATTATAAAATGTCATATCATCATGTCAACGTCAGTCTGACTCTTGGTCAGATTAAAAAACTACAATCGGCGTTCCGCGATAATTGTTCAACGACAATATCGTTAAAACAAGGACAAATCTCAGGTGGTCCGAATAAGCTATCACTGACAGAACGTCAACTCAAGCACTTTGATGCAGCTAAGAAATCAAGCACAGGAGTACGGCTTAATCTTTCCGCGAGTGCTATCAGCGACGCTGCTAAAACCGGTGAAATTTTTCCACTTTTCGCGGCTATACCAGCGTTGATAATAACGACTGCCCAAGCTGTTGCAAAAGCTGCTGCGTTAGGTGCTGCTGGAACTGCTGCTGGAATGGCATTAATGAAAGCTACAGGGAAAGGATTAAAAAGATCTAAAAAAAAGGGAAAGGGTTTAAGATTACCGGGGACGCTACCACGATACGTTGCTGTCTAAGATTGCCAGGAACGATACCTTGTTGATAACGCCGATGTCCAGTTTTGATTTACTTGATGCTGCTGCCCAGCTAAACATAAAAAAACTTCAGAGGAGTATTTATGCGAGATCAATTACCGCGTAAACCAAACCGCGTTGAAATTGGTATTATTAACCTTGACGAATCCGCCAACACAGGTACACATTGGACCGCATACGCGATTGATCCACGTGGAATTGTTTATTTTGATTCGTAGGGGTTAGCACCACCAAAAGAATTTTTAAAATGTGTAAGTAACGTACAAATTCCAATCTGGTATTCAACGTTACCAACACAAAAACTAATCGACCCACCAATATGTGGCAGAGAAGCACTTGCTGTATTTGATGCGATTTCAGCATCGTCAGCACCACCTCTTAAAGTTGTGCACGAGTACACCGCTAACCAGCATCTATCGTTTTAAACAACTATTATATTATATTGTATGATGGTAGATATCTACGGAAGATCAGCTAAAACTAAAATCCAAAAAAAACCAGGTGAAGACTTACTCAAACGAGTAACAAAACAGATCAGCGACGAAATATCTAACCTGCTCATTCTTGCCAACGTTGATCCTGGTGAACTAGTAGTATTCCAAAACCGTGAAGGAAAATTGATGACGAGTAATATTTCAATCAGCGATATCATTGTTCGTAGCAAGCAACACGAGAAAGTCTCGTTGCCGTGTATGACCGAGAAGGAAAGCTTGTTCCAAGTGCTGTTACTCCGTCGTCTATCCGAAATATTATATCCGAACGAGTTTTAAAGACCGGTGATATGATGACAGACACTGTCAACATGAACAATAATAAAATTACCAATGTGGGAGAACCAACAGATAATCTCGACGCTGCAACAAAAAAATACGTCGACAATAACAACATTCCAATGACAACTTCGTTGTCGACGATCAATGATGGAATGACCGCACTTAGAACTGAATTTTCTAATCATGTACAACTGTTTCTGAATTTTCGCAGAAATGTAGACAAAACCATTAATGAATTTGTTGGAAGTACACCAACCGTTGATATTAAACTCGCCGACGTTAACACGAAACTCAGCGATATTGTCAGTGGAATTCCTAATATCGTTCAAAATACTAATCTGATTAAAATTCCTCACCGGCAGATTAACAATATTGTATACACAGTATCATCAGGATCATCAACGTGGACACCGAGCGATAACACTATCAAACATACCGCGATGGTTACTGGTGTGTAAAGGCTGTCCGTGTTCAGCTCTTCAAAATTTAGGATATTTACTACATTTCCATGGCGTCATTCAACTGATAATTTTTCTGGAATTGTATCTGTAGTGTTAAATAAAGATACCGAAGAAACGTTTATGCTGGAACCATCTGATAAAAAATTAGCGTCTTACTGGTGATGTCTTGAATTTGTCGCTGAAACACTTCAATTAATTACTTAATACTTTAGAATTTTGAATTAGTCACGTTAATCTACTTAATAATAATGATCGACGCTAACCAACACAGATACAATCAAGTATGTGAGTGTCAAACCAAACTAAAAAATATCATCGACGAGTACAGCGCAAAAGTAAAAAAATATCGCAGACGCGCAGTTGTCATCGACGTAGTTGTGTATTCAGCATCTGCGATCATCGCTGGAACTGTAGTAATTTTATCCGCGGTAACGATGACGTCACCGGCAGTTGTAACAATTTGTGTTTCAACTGCAACAGTAATTGCTGGTGTCCTTAGTATCATCACAAAAAAATATCGACGTGTACAAAAGCGAAATTACACGAGTACACGTTAAAACTGCACGCGGTAACGTGCGCGTACTCAAAGTTATCATCGTTGATTTCGTTGTGCCTCACCGACGGTATAATTACCGATGACGAGTTTACAAAAATAACCGAGATGTACAACGAGGCATTAGAACCAGATTGTTCACAATCAAAGATTGAATTATAATTAGTAGATATAAATTGATAATTATATAATGTCGCCGTCGCAATAACTACTACAACAGATCGTCACCAGTACAGCACCGCTGAAAACAACGATGATATCAACAAGTTCAACTAATCCTGAATTTAATGTTGTTTTCCAACTGCAATTCCAGTAAAAGAAATAGCACTAGCACACTTACGAGTTTACTACACTTGGCCAAATATCAGGTCAATGTCGTTTGGTGGACTTCCTCCGAATAACTCACTGGTGTTCGCGAACAAAAACCGCGACAATGGAACTCCAGATTGGCAAGTAGTCAGTATTCCCACGGGAAGTTATGAGATCGAACAAATCAACGAAGAATTTCAGCGCAGAAATAAATCTATCACCGGAAAAGAAGCCAAGATCGCCATTACCGAACACGAACCAGCGTTGTTGTCGGCGATAGAAATTCTTTCACAGGACTACGTCGTAGATATATATCAAAGTTCTATCAGATCTGTACTTGGATGGCGTGATGTAGCGCCGGGATATGTTGGACCATCAGAACCAAGCCGAGATGAATTTTTTTTACAAAAGCACAATCATATTCAAGACATTTCAGCTTTGAAAAACCTTTACGCGTATACACTGATGATGAAACTGGTCTGGTTTTAATCACCGAAGAATATGATAAAGAAAAACGTAGCACAGTAGTAAATGTTCTTGTTGGACCCGACCAAGGAGGATTACCTGTTAGCGTAAATTATTTAAAATCTTACTCGGACGATATCAAATCTGAACATTCAAGATTTCTTAATGATCTGAAAAAAAATTTTTAAGTATAGCAAATATTTATTCGGAGGACACAAAACAACAAATCATCGAAACAATAATAATCTTAAATACAATTGCAGATTATCTTCAAAGCGCCAATACAACAATTATATCATACTTTAATGGTGCTGGATCACAGCAAGCTACTAAATATTTTAAAATAACTGAACAACAATTACAAAAATTTATATTTCCAGGATTTGACAACACTGAACTGAAAAGATCAGTCAGCGACGTAATCGCGGAAAACTTTCCCAAGGTTTTAGAATCATAGATAAAAGTAGCTCCGCCACCAAATATTCTCCGAAATAACAACGATCCATACGGCAAAGGCAGACATGTATCACCTGGTATTGTCAATATAGCATTAACGATCGCAGTCAATCTAGTATGTGACGCCATCGATGGAAGTTATCAAGTAGATTTACAAAACTCTAATCAAGCTCAGCAAGGATATATTTTTTTTTACACATTTACCCCTCAAGTCCCCCCAGGGTATTTAATAGTATCAGAACTAATCAACGTTGTTTATATGCGTGTGCATAATCCACTGTTATCGCGGATACATTTTAAGCTTACTGATCAACAAGGACACCTTTTGGATTTACGTGGAGAATCATTGAACGTAAATCTATATGTACGCTGATAGATCTTACGTTCGTAAGAAGTTACTCAACTAAAATCAACAAAATCCGATGGGGTATTTGCACGATTAAAATCGAGAAATTCAAACAAATTTCACTGACTTTGATAGGGTATTTACACTATTCAATCAAGAAATTCAAACAAATTTCATAAAATTAAATATTATAATAAAAAATAAAAATAAAAATATTTTATGAATCTGCAGAATTATGAGAAATCTTAACAAATTTCACAAATCTGATATGGTATTTACACACGATTAAATTGAGAAATCTGAACAAATTTCACAAATCTGATAGGGTATTTACACGATTAAGTTGAGAAATCTGAACAAATTTCACAAATTTTAATATTATAATAAAAAATATTTTTATATTTCTGAGAAATCCGGGGAATCTTGCAATCATATATTTGCGTTAGTGTAGCAAAAAAAAAAATTTATTCTGAATCTTTTTAGAAATAAATGGTTTAGTTGTCACTACATTCACTTTCACTGTGGGACGAGCAACACTTGTCGCTATCTTTCGCCAGTAACTCTTCCGCGGCTTTACTCGCTGTCATGATCTCGTTCAGTTGTCTTATACGAGCATTTCCTCGTTTTTTGTTTTTTTTTTTTTTTTGAGATAATTTTGACCTAATTTTTTCGATTGAACTTGCAAGAGGAACATATAATTTTACCTGATCATCTGTAACTGTAGCCAACGACTGCAACATTGCCTGCTGAATCAACTTTGCAAATCTGTAATCGGATGGTAGTGTATACCTGTTCTCGAATTTTCGAAATTGTAATGATTCCAAATCGCACATAATTTTTTCAGGATTAAGTTCATCAGAAATTTTTATACCGTCATGTTTTAATTGCTTGATGTCAACAATAATAGCATTAATATTTTCTTGATTCATTATATAATGAATATTTATTTAAAATAAAAACAATTCTGAATCAGAATCAATATAATAATAAAAATAAAATAATAAAAATAAAAATATTTCTGAATCAGAATTAATATAATAATAAAAATAAAATAATAAAAATAAAAATATTTCTGAATCAGAATTAATATAATAATAAAAATAAAATAATAAAAATAAAAATATTTCTGAATCAGAATTATTATAATAATAAAAATAGTTCTGAATAATAAAAATAAAAATATTTCTGAATCAGAATTAATATAATAATAAAAATATTTCTCAATAATAAAATAAGAATATTTTTATGAATCTGCAGAATTCTGAGAAATCTGAACAAATTTCACAAATCCGATGGGGTATTTACACGATTAAAATCGAGAAATCTTAACAAAATTCTCAAAATTTGATGGGATATTTACACGATTAAATCGAGAAATTCAAACAAATTTCATAAATTTTATTATTATAATAAGAAATAAAAATAAGAATATTTTTATGAATCTGCAGAATTCTGAGAAATTCAAACAAATTTCACAATATTGATGGGGTATTTACACGATTAAAATCGAGAAATCTGAACAAATGTCACAAAATCTGATGGGGTATTTACACGATTAAATCAAGAAATCTAACAAATTTCACTGATTTTGAGTATTATAATAAAAAATAAAATCAAAACTATTTTTATAAAACTGTAAAATTCTGAGAAATCTGAACAAATTTCACAAAATCTGATAGGGTAGTTGCACGACTAAAATCGAGAAATCTGAACAAATTTCACTGATTTTGATAGGGTATTTGCACGATTAAATCAAGAAATCATACAAATGTCACTGATTTTGAGTATTATAATAAAACATAAAATCAAGAATATTTTCATGAATCAGAATTAATATAATAATAAAAATATCTCTGAATCTGAAATAAAAATTTACAAAAACATATGATCACAGCACAACCCCATATGAACTCCTAGCTTGCCAAACGACATTCTAGCAAGCTCAGGGGCATTCGAATCAATCCCCATGTGAACTCCTAGGGTGCCAAATGACATCCTAGCAAGCTCAGAGGAATTCGAAATTAGACGAAACACAATCCTATGTGAACTCCTAGGTTGCCAAACGACATCCTAGCAAGCTCAGAGGATACACATAAACCTAATTCTAACTTATCTCTAGGACTTAAGTAACTTATCTCTAGGGACAACACACACATAAACTTATCTCTAGGACAGCACATACACAAACGGGGCCTTCTCTATGTTCAACAGATAATGTACACTCCCCCCCATAATCAACCCCGGGGAGTGCAAAAGTACACCCACCACGTGGTGACATGGTGGGAGAGTGTTTTTTCTGTTGAAGTTCTAGGGCTGGTGGAGCCCCACTATTAAGAAAAATTTGGCATCATACCGCTCCATCAACAATGTGTCTGTCATAGGAATCGAACCCCAGGCCTCAGTATCAGAATCCAACGTTCTTAACACTGTACCACAGTCCCATTCTTACAAATACAATATTTGGAAATTATTATAATGTTACCTATATTAGCACGCAGGTAACTTTGGTAAGCTCCTACACACATTTCAGCTGTGATTTCACACACGTTTCAGCTAAATAAACTGTAGTGTGGATTTATTTTAATTTCACACACATTTTAACTGAATACAACGTGGACATAAAATACCGCCGGATGTATTGGAAACATATGTTGTGACTGAAAGATCTAAAAAAATAACCTAACTGGAATTTCACATACTTACTGATCACATATACACGCAAAATAATCTGAGTTTTATAAACCCTAGCCAACATAAACAGGGTTAAAATACAATTTATGAAAGGTAAATACGGATCACTGACTACAGATAATTACAAAACACATACACAAAAAAAGAATCGCTATCTCGTTTAGTTGTTTTCTACGAGCGTTCACACGTCACGCAGTAACAAGCGGGACAACTGCTTAATTACACACTTTGCTTGACTGAGTTATCTCACTTCATGTGTGTGATATTTAAATATAATTCGCTGATCGTATTTGTTCGAATACGCCGATCTGGTTATATTATGTGCCACAAATTTTACTGAAGCACTAGAAATACCGAAGTATTTAGCAGCTGCATATATTGAGGAAAATATTATCTCCTTGCCTGTCTCTACATTTGTAGATACAACTGATCTTGGAGATTTATCATTATAACCAACTCTTCCGAACTTACAATTCTGGCTTTATGTAACAACTCGTAAGTTAGATAAAGAATTATCTTTTGGTTTTGAGTTAATATGATCGATCACAGGTCCATCTTTGATTATTCCGTAAAAACATTCGAATACGAATCTATGTGAGAAATAATTCTAATGTTTCTCTTCTGACTCCAACACCGCACCGCAAGCACGGTTTTGGTCCTAGACTTCTACGCCGAAAACTTTGCATGTGGTAACCACAGAATTCATTTACGCATGTACGCTTACACGGTGTTGTAAATCCTATCATTAACCAATTGCATTTATTGTTTGCTTGAATCATTATCTATATAATTAAGGTTTAATTAAACACATATTTGCCTTAATTATAATATGGAGGAATTCACGAGATTATCTGCAATTAAACCTTCTAAAGCTAGATTTGATCTTGACAAGCTGACGAAACCAAACTTTAGTTTTTCGATGCAAGATTTGTTGCTGATGAACAAGGATATAACTGATTCTATCAACGAAGCCAAGAAGGAATTTCGCGACGATGGTGCAGTTCAAATGTGGTCAACATTTAATATTAGAAATATTGTCGATGCTACAATGAATGACGAGCGAGGAAGGAAAATTATTAACTACCTCGATGATCAGCGCTATATTATTCTGATAAAATTTATTGTGCAGACAGACGACGACGTTTGGATTATCCGTGACAAACGTGACCCTGTCCGCGTGACCGTTGGAAGTAGCATTGTTGAATAAAAATTCCAAACCAGGTACGCTAACCGGCATTGACAAACCATATTACGAACGAGCGTATCCTTTGACTGCAGTTGTTTATGCGTTATATCCGCTACGTGAACGACCTGACTTTGATGATCTTACGCCGATGAAATTATCAAGGATAAATCGTGTAGCTGAGCGAGTTACAGAACATTTCGCAGCAGCGATACGTGGAAACGGTTTAACGGATTTTCGACGTGAAAAAATAAACACATGGGCAGAAAAATTAAAGATACCGGAGCGTCTCTCAGCGACGTTGCCGAGTTAGAAAAGCGATTAAGATTTCCGATTACGATGAAGACATTAACCAGAGAGATTTTATACGCGCCGAAATTCACAAAAAAATGGAACTCCGACAACAATCATTGATCATAACGCGCATGCATGGACGTCAGCGGTGATGATATTTCCACGAAAGAGAAGAATTAAATTTTACAACGGCGTTATATTTGATTCAATTAAAAATATTAGTAAGAGTGACCCTGTATCCGTGTGGTTATTTCGAAGCGTCGATGATGGCAATTACGATCAGTTTGTAGAAATTTATCGTGCAGAATCACTCCACGAAGAAATGAAAAATCTTGAGCTGAAGTACACGCCTGACGATGTCAGGATCGAACAATTACTGATAACTGTTTTACCGTTCCATCAGTTGCTGCTCACTTTACTCAGGAGAAAAATTCATGGAAACCTACAAGATCGGAATTTTTCGTTTATGCACAGCTAAGCTGCGTCGAATACGGACACGACGGATTATGGAATACCGAATACGATTATAACGACGTTATACCAGTTGACATGGTAGTGTGTTATCCTGGAAGTTTTCTTGGATACGGAGAATGTTTTCGATATTTTAAAAGATTTGATCATCCAACACACGAGATGACAAGAGTTGCGATAAATGGACCTTTGCCAGATTTTGATCTGACTGGATTCGCCAGCGTGGATTCATTTGAATTTACACGAGATCTTAATCCGATCGTCTATGCGTGGTTTGGAAGACATTTCTCAGAAAAACACTGGGCTCCTATTGTATTATTATGATACATGCTTGATAGTGGAATTTTAACTTTGTTGACTGTAAGTGGCGCTATAATATTGTATCGTTCGCAGAAACAAGTTTGGTTGCCAGAACCCGATAAATTTGATGTAGAAAGTGATGTCAGGGAAAAATTTCCTGATCTTGACGAGGATGAAGTTATTAAACTTATTAATGTTGTATCCGGATACCGCAGCGAAAATAAAGAGGAAGTTGCAAAAGATCTCGGTAGAAAAATAATCGTTACGTTTACTCAGGGTGGTGCGTATGATCATAAACGAACGTGTACTAGGTTGATTATTGACGATGCAGAACTCGATTTTATAATTGCTGATACAACGGGGAGAAATATGTTTATAAACCGAAATGATGTTTATTTATCTGACGGAACTAAATTAGGTACAATTTTGAGTTATATTGATGATGGTGAGTCGAGTCACAGCAATTTACTCATTTAAGATTGTTGATGCTCGCGTACGTTTCAATAAACTTATTATCGATGATAAACAGATTTCCGTTGATCGCGGTCAGAGTTGCCACGGATACAATTTATATAAATAAAATATATTTAGATCATCTACATGGATTACTTGGCACTGGTGAATGGGGATCATGGAGAATAAAACATGAAAATATATTTAGTTATTCTGAATCTGCCGACGTTGAAATTAAGGAGAAGTATTACAAGAATAACAATTAAATACCAGCATCGACAGCGCCATCTGTGTATAATCCTGCAGCCAGGCATAAAACCGTTTATCTTAATGGATGTGGTGGTTCTGGTAAAACAACACGTGTGATTGAATTATTTCGGAATTTTTATATGATTGTGCTGACGCCCACACACAGGCTCGCAAGAGAAATGAACGAACGAGGAGTAAAATCTCAAACTTATCATAGTTTCTTCAGATGGTGCGGAGACGCATGGACTCCATCGCGGATGGGTAAGAAATACATTCCTAAGATTATTATCTGGGATGAAATTTGTACGGTGTCGTTGGAAGTATTAAAAATGTTTCTTGATTGGCTGTTATTGAAGAATACAGCTGTGATAATGTGTGGCGATCATGGTCAACCACCTCCTTTTGTTGGACAGTCTCCACACGAATGGTTAAAAACATTTGTAGATTATTACGAAGAAATAACTGATGATCATAGAGATATTGATGAACCTCTGAAAGAATTTAAAATGTTAATCAGACTGCAGCCAGATAGAATACAGTGCGAAATAATGCGTGGATTAATTCCAGAAACTACGATGAATGATTTTTGGAATTCGTGGAAACCAAATGATTTGATAGTTGCAAGTAGAAAGATAGTCAGAGACACACTTCAAGATAAATTATTTCTCTTACACAGGGAAAGATTTTCAAATCTACCTGTACCATTATGTTATCGCCCAGCAGATACTCGATGCAGAATATTGAAGTTGAAATTCCGGGCGGTGGTAAACAAAATCTTGTACTAAATGATATTGTCGCAGTTCCTGTCATTGCTGTCACTGAGGCGTTGAGCGTGAGTAAAACTCCATGAACGTTAGGATACGCTATAACGATTCATTCATCACAAGGATTAACTATCGCTGACACAAATATTTGGATTATTGATGATCGGATCGAATGGTAAAATTAAGTTTATCTCGCAGTGTCTCGAGTGAGAAGAATATCTCAGCTGCACAGGGTTATTATGGATTGCGTAATAACCGAAGAAATCACTGATGATGTATGCGATGAAGAAGTTGCCAAGAAAAAATTATCTGGGTATCGACAATCTGACAAAAAAATAACTGCCATTTTGATCTCGACGTTGCAGTTATCATGACACTGAAACAACGACAGAAATCACTGTACAAGCTGTAACTGTAATATGTTGTTGCAACATTTGAATAATAATCCAAGACAGTTTACCGTCGATAGAATTAATAGTAGTAATGCGAAAGTGTAATGCTGACCTGTCTTGAATGTAATCGACGTAGGGGTGCCAGTTTACAGAAGTGAACGCGGTGGTAATTTTGTGTCTTCAGGAATTACTTGTAATTGTTCGCGTACAAATCCACGTTGAGGAGCAGTTGAATCCAGTCTGTAGATTGCAGGTCTACCTGTGGATCTAACCACGCTGGAAATTTTATGTGTGGTTACACTCCAGATAGGATCAGTTGCTCTTTTCTACCCCTTTCGAGTTCACCGGGTTCATATAAATATCTTACAGTCACATTACCTAACACTGGCTGTTTTGAAAAGTCACGTCGTTGTACAGGTATATGTTTATTTGTAATTGCATTAATAGGTTTCATAGAAATTGCACGAGTAATTTCATTATTTAACGCAGCTATCACACTTGGTAATCTTGCAACCCATTCGCGAGATCTGCCTTAATTATTTCCTTCGCATACTGGTATCCAAATAATCTCTCAGCAAGTGTTCGATTAAATCGTTCAACAATTGCCTGATCACGGTGAATTGCGGTATGACCTCGTCTGATTTTGACATTATGTTGCTTCATCAACGATGATACTGCACCAAGAAATTCTTTGCCAGGATCAACCTGTAATAGGTGTGGCCATTGCAAGGGTCTTCGTTGATAAATTCGTTCAAACGCAGATGCAACTTCAGTTGCTGTTTTAGTTGATAGTGGTTCTGCTTCCTTGTATCTACTTGCAACGTCAACGACAGTTAACGCGTATTTGTATGTGCGTGATCGACGTCTACCAATTTTAACAGTATCGTGTGGTAAAAACAAAATATCTGCTTGATGAACTTCATTAGGAACGCTGATATCAAAATGCGCGTACTGAATTTTTTTAGGTGGATGTAAATAGATTTGCCATATTGCCTGTCGTGCTAACCAATTTGCAGCAACAACACGTGAGACTTTTGCTGCTTCAGCAAGTTTACTAATCGCTGCTTTACCTCTCCAATATCCCCTCGGACTAAAATAAACAGATTCCATTATTATGATAATAATCAGTTGATTAATTACTAGCCCCTAGCATTAGTTTACCTTTCATCGCAGATTTCACTAGGAAGCTAGCAAGTTTTTCTCTGAGAGATTTATCAGGCATAGAATTTAACGCATGAATCAACTTCACATCTGCGAGGTGCCGTTGTTGTAAATCTTTGCTTTTATACGCAACATCATGAATGTGACACGCTTGATCAATTGCGTTTATTGGATATTCTCCAGGTTTTGCTTGGTCTTGGTTATCGAGTCGGATATCGAGACGAGTTCCAGGACCACAGTAATTATAGCCAGGCAACTGTTTCTCACCAGAGTACTTCGCTCATGGAGTTCCTGGTAATTTTCCCAGCGAAGCAGCAATGTCACCGCCGATTTTTGTTTTGGACGAAATAAATCTAAATTATTTTGTGCCACATCGCTCACATTTACCTGTAAGAGCATGTTTTTTTTATTTTTAGTTGTCATTGTAGTTAATGCACAAGTTGGCGTGGGTGCTCTACATTGAACACAATATAGATCCATGATATAAATTATTATGGATATAATTAACTTCTCAGCGACACAAGCGCATGAGCCAGTTAAACATCATCCAGCACTACCAAATTCTATAAGGATGATAATAATTGGACCAACTGGGTCTGGTAAAACACAATTATTACTTAATCTGATAATGAGATGGCTCAAGTGGGATAAGTTGTATTTAGTGGCATCATCTGTAGATGATCAACGATGTTATGAAGTACTTCAGGATTTTGACCGAAGATGGTAATGATTTTATCGATTTTATCACTGTTATCAATGATGCACCATCCGTAGATGACCTTGACGGGGATATTAACAATTTAGTAGTATACGATGATGTTATGCTGGACAGACAAACAAACCCAGCTAGGATATTCTCACTAGGTAGACATAAAAACACAGACGTGATTTATGTTACCCAGCGGTATACACAAATACCAAAAGTGGTCAGAGATAACTGTAATATTTTAGTTGTGTTTAACGGAGTCGATACACATACGTTACGAAACATTCATCAAACTTGGTGTTCAGGGGATATGGACATGATTAAATTCAAAAACTTCTTTGCACAAGCTCAAGCTACTCCGTTTCGATTTATCACAATAAATTTACATGATCCTATGTCGAAGTATCGTGTTGGTCTCGATAAAATGTTTGGTTGACACTACAGCAGCAGAGAGGCTGACGATAACACGTGTGTGTGCGCATCGCAAACGAACACGCCTACGATTTGAAAAAATAGTCAGCGCGGGGTAACAAAAAGGCTAATTGGGTCTGTTTCCCGTTGTATGGAAATATAATCGGTTAACGGCTTCGGTTTAGCTTTATTGACCTTATTTTTCAGTCTTCGTAGAACCCTAATTTTTGCAAACTGAGCCCTCTAAAAAAAAGTTCTAGGGTTCAGCCTCTCTGCTGCTGCTGCTGCTGTGTGTGTGTGTGTGTGTGTGTGTGTGTGTGTGTGTGTGTGTGTGTGTGTGATTTAGATTTTTAACGTAGCTTTAACAATTTTTCAGTTATATCGCTACGATGTCTGTAGTGTGACAGTTTATAGTGATGTCTAGCACTGGGGCATCATGCCGCAGACACTCCATGATGTCCCACCCAGTCACATTATTCTGACACTAGGCCGACCAGTCCTAACACTAACCTCTATAAGAGAGAGAGAGAGAGAGAGAGAGAGAGAGAGAGAGAGAGAGAGAGAGAGGTCATGTACTTTTGCCCAGACAATGGCTAAAATAATAATAATAATAATAATAATAACAACTTTATTTTCTAAGGATAGTACATTTGGTTCTAAATACATCAACCAACATAACATGTAGTCCTCAATAATATAATATTAAAACTATAAATGGAACTTACATATACTTACTACAGTGTCTGACACGCGTGCATGCAATCATAAAATATACACATACATGCATACAATAAAACATTCGTATGATATACAGGTTGATTTGGAAGATAGGAAGGTGGTGGTGGTATGCAAGTTAGATATCTCAGTTTTGTATTTGGAAATAATCAGAAAGAAGAAATCTGTGAAGAGCGCTCTTAAAAGAATAAAATGTTTATTGGTTTTTTTTTTTTAAAAAATGTCTTAGTGAATTATATTCAACAATACTGCAGCAGACTATGTAAATGCTGTTTTGAATTTTAAACAGTAACCTCTGTAAATTAACGAATAAATGAGAGGATGGTCTTTTCTTGTAATAATTCTAGCGGCTCGTTTTTTGGAGTGTAATTATCGGATTAAGATTTGCAGCCCCGCAATTCCCCCATATAGAGCAACCATGATCAAACAAAGGCAATACATTTCAATTATAAAACATTTATAGTAGAGATTTTGGCACATACGAAGACGGTGTGTCTGGCTATTCTGGGGAATACTGCTGAATACAGGCTTTATTTTAATTGTAGCACATCTAAATGTGTTTGATATTCAGTGTTATTTAACTTAGTTCCCTGAACAAAAATACCGATCTTTTCTAATTTCTGTATTCGTTGCCTTGATCCAATTCGCATACTGTTAGTTTTATAAACTGACACAAGCGTTTTCTTTTATTATGACTAGTTAAACGTTACTATTAATGCCCACTATCTTGTTGTATCTTGTAATTATTCTGCATTTTTCATCCTTTCACATTTCTTTTCTGGACACTTTACCGAATTTTTGTCCTTTCAAAACTTACTTATATTGCTTTGAAAGGACTTTAGGAATCTTTCTGAATATTGAATACATTTTAGACAACGCCTGAATGCGGGAATAATTTGCTACGGGTATTCCGTACGACTCTTGGCTGGAAAACACACCCACCCACCCACACCCACACACACACATATATATATATATATATATATATATATATATATATATATATATATATATATATATATATATATTGACCTCACTGTTCGACATCAGTACTCTAAAAGCGTACAATTTGCTCGTATAAATTTATAAGAAATTCCTGTTAAAAACCTATATGGTCAATGGCCCGTAATATTCTCGTTCTGTCTGCAAGACTGAACCATTTTTGGTTGTGGGTCAGACAAGATAAAATGCTTAAGGTCGCGGGTCGCATAAGTAGAAACAGTTCCTTATCACTAATTATGCCTATTAATTCAAATGTATATTTTCAAAAGGCCTGTCTACACAGCAGTGGGCCGCACAATGTGGAGGACTGGGCCGCGGGTTGTACACGCATGTTACATAACGTCATGACGCTATTAGGCCCTGTTACATGTGTAACTTGCCTGCAGCAGATGTATCGTCGCGTAAATTTGTGAAGGACCTCAAAAGAATTTAAACATTTCTGAAAATCATTTCCAACACTAATTAATCTGTTGTTCGTGACTCTACTCCGTCCTACACAAATTGACCATATTAATCGCTTTATATATCGGCGTTTGTGTTATTTGCGTACCGTTATTCCCATGCTCGCGGATATCGCGGTCTTCACATAGTGTAGTCCAGTTGTTCACAGTAATCTGTATTAATTTGTTCCAGAACAAGTAAAAAGACGTGTGTTTGCCCCAATAATACGTCTCAGATATGAATGATTCACCATGGTGTCAAATTGTTTATGTCGCGTCTTTAAATGCCAAGGGCGAGTAATCGTTTTGTAGCAGCTCCGTCTCCTACAGCCCTAGGCTTTCCAGTTTTTTGTCATAGTTCCATTGATTTACTGAAGAATTTCCAAACTGAGTAAAGCTGTAATGTTATCATACATATTCTGATCTCAGAGTCTGCAAGTTTGACAAGTTGACATTATAAGCTGTAAATCACAGGCTACTTGTATAAGTATCGATCATGTCATGGCTGCGTTGTTTTTCTGGAATACTGGAAGACGGGAACGTAATAGAATAGTAGATCTAATGTCTTCCAGGAGCTAGTGGTGACAGAGTAAAGAAAAGAGCCAGTGCCAGCACGTATGTAGCTATCCCCACTAAGATTCCTACTATCACACATATTTTGGCTTTCTTTGCCTTTGCTCTGGATTCGACCTCGTCTCCCAGCTGCCAGGCATAATTAGCTTTCACTGGAAAAGATTTAAAGGACACATTTATTGCATATATATATATATATATATATATATATATATATATATATATATATATATATATATATATATATATATATATATATACACATGTGTTAAGCAGTCACTTCAGGGAAAGAGATAAGGTTACCCCTTAGAGTGATCGCTACAACAATATTGGAGTATTTATTTGAGTTTCATTTTTCAAAATTTAGGGTCTAAACAATTCAAATTCCTAATAAATTAATATACTGCACTATGTTCGCTACAATTAGTTAAATATTTATCAACAAGTAATCGTTATTGTTCAGAAAAGCATAGTCCTGTCACCAATTGTTGTCGAAATAGCAGATAAGTAGATATAAATTATTTTTAAAAATTCACAGGTTGGAGTTCATTCTCTAATCACAGGAGTCTAACGTTTTATCAATAAAGTACGACGAAATTTCTGGCAATAATACCGATAACGTGATTTTATGTTGCCTGAAATTTCGTCATACTTTATTGATCAAACGTCCGACTCCTGTGCTCTGATAAAGAACATTGAGAAAAGTGTTTTTTTTTTTTTTCTTTTTTTTTTTAATTTACCAATCTGATTAAAATCAGATCTCCATTGTCCAGTGGAATTTATTGAAATCACGTCAGAAAGAGAAAGCATCTGATGCCGATTTACGGCAGGTCGTAAATTGCTATTGATGTTACATCACGTGTATTTTTCTTCGACTTTATTATCTCCTTTATCAGCACTGTTACTTAAAGTGTTTAAACAATTATTTCGTAAGAGATAAACTTCGCAAGCACGTCATCTTACGTTTAATCTCTCAGAGTTCATGGCGCTACGATATTGTTAAGTTACAAAAGACGTCATATCCACGATGTAATCAGGTGATGGTTACATCATTTACAGCTGTGCGGTAAACGCTCATTTTACAACAGCCAATGTTTATTAGACGGCTATATAATTTAGTTGTATACTTTACTTGCTTCAGGTACATTGAATTATGACTGTTTCAGGCTCCTGCTCTCACAGCAGAGATCTTTCATGCACGTTTGACTGGACAGCTTTTTAGTCTTTACATTCTAATTTGATTAGTATTTTAAAGCTGAATAATATATTCCGTTTATTCTGGACTTTTTGGCTCTTAAAGATTTTATCTGAAAGGCTTTATCTTCCCAAAGTGTGTTATTTTTTTGGCAACTCTTTATCTTTTGGATTTTACAACTTAACTTTTATCGGCACTACAAAGCCAGTGTCTTGCTGATATGCCGTTAAAAATCCAAACCCTAACCATACATACACACACACACATACACACATACATACATAAATACATTGCGTGGAAGAAACAAATTCTGAACTCCCGTAGAGTAGATGGATGATATTGCCATCAAAACTGATAAGCAAGAAAATTATTAGAAATGTAAGGAATTAACATATATTTGTCTTGTAGAAAGATCAGCGGTAAAGCCATCTGGTCTTGAGAGTCTTCCGCTCCATTTCCCATGTTGTGAATCATTTTCCATGTTGTGAATGTTTGGAACATTGTTGACATTAAAAGGAAAAAAAAAATTATGTACAGCCGAATAAATGTAACATGTTCAATTTTGTCTATTTGTCTATTTTAACGATAATTACTTTTATCTCATTGTTGTTCTTCGTCTCTTGATCATCTCCTTGCAAGAATTTAGGGACATCATTGACATACAGTCTAAACAAACAAAATAACTGGGAAAGAAATGGTCGAAAGGCGTGCGAATGGGATCAACAGTCACAAAAATGTAAGAAAACAATTTTGAACTTCAGCTATAATTTTGGACAATATTCCGCCACATAATTTGGAAATAAATCTTTATGAAAAGTCATGTAATTATTGACTGTGTATAATTTATATGCACAGTGATGCTGCGAAAAACTATCGATATATATTTTATTTTATTTTAGTACACTTTCGATCTCCATTAATATACAAAAAATTGTGTCTGAATATTACTAGCTTCCATTACGTGTTTTGTTACAAATGAATGAGGTGCAACATATTTTCGGAAATACAGCTTAATGACAAGAGATCTACTTACACCCGTAGTGCCACCCCAGAAGACCAAACGCAAAGTTGCAAAGCAGGATGACAAAACATGATGTAACAACATAGTCCTTTGGTTTATCTTTAGGATCTGGTTTGGTTTGCACTATAATGGTTGGCTGTCCAGGGTCCGACGTGTTGTAATACTGCACCGTATTGGATCCGGTATTGATGGTTGGATGTTCGCCTTTCCTTTTTAGGTCGATGTGAATCTCTGTATGCTCGATTGTTGGAGCCTGGTCTTGTGTTACGTTGTACTCATTATTCTGCATGACTAGTGTCATTTAACAACTATCACACTTGCTCGAGATTTGTCAGCTTCTCTAAGATCCTGAATAAATTTCCCGCAATCGTTTGTGTTATTTATAGAAATAAAAGTATACACCTTTTTCCATTAAAAATTTGTGTGGGTTTAGGCCTCGAATCATCAAGTCAGTGCTGGAAATAAATAAATAAATAAATAAATAAATATCCTTTTCTCTTTAAAGCTCTTTGTGTGGGATAAGGTCTCAAGCCATCAACAAATAAATGAATAAATAAATAAATTGCATGCAATAAATAACATTTTGAATGGGTGTTTGCAACCTTGACTTACGAGTAGTTTTGTTTTTGTTTTTGACTGCTTTTCCTTCCGCCAGTGCGGTATCTCATGGTGTCACCCCCATGGACCCCCTTCCTGCACAAATATTCAAAAATTTTAGAGACAATCATGTGTGGTAACTCATGGTGTCACCCCACGGACCTCCTTCCTACACAAAAATTCAAAAATTTTATAGACAGTCATTTTAGTGTCACCCCCTCTGATGGTATCACCCGGTGCGGTCCGCACCCCAGCACCCCCCCCCCCCAGTGACGCAACTGCCTTCCGCCCCAATGCAGTTTGTGCGCTGAAAAACTGTACCAGTGTGAACGTCCATCAAGCGATAGGCTGCAGACATTTAAACGCAACCATACTAGTAACATCTAATAATGGGTACATTAAAGAATAAGGTTACACTCCCACCCCCACCCCGCGAATGTTGGCATTCTAACAGATTATTCTCAATAACACTTTTATTGCCATAAAGTCACATACTTTCGGTATAAGAAGCATTTGTTTTCAATTATCAAGAATTCTGGATGAATCCTTTTATCTTTACTTTGTATATAAAAAGGGCGGGGGGGGGGGTATTACATCAGCAGTAATTAGTTTTGGCTGCTGTGCAGAGTATAAAATATTACTTCAGGGCATGTCATTAGATCAGACACACACACAGACAAACACACACACATCAATATTTAACGATAACTGGGCAGTCCAAAGCCCCTTTGGTTGCTAGTGTGTGTGCTGAATTGTATTATAGTTCCTCTCTATCCATAGACTCATGTCCTATTGACTCGAATGTGAATATGTGGAAAAAGATATTTATAATTTACTTATATTTCATATGAGGATATTTCAATGAAATTTGGGAATCTTAATTACACATTTCAGGGTGGAATATTTTCTTTCGTCATTTAACAGGAGTTCTGCAACATGCAGGGAGGTATTTTTCTTTTTTTTTTCTTTTATTTTTTTCGAAGTCCTTTAAGTGCATTGTATTAATGTGTCACCGTCATGCTTCCGAGTATACACACATTCACTGAGTAAAGAATATTCCCCAAAATGGACACAATTACGAAATGAAGCTTTATTTCATTAGTTTTGTTACAGGAATTTGAACTTTATGCTACTTTGTGGTCTTGTACTACGCGGAATACTGTCACAAGTCAAATTTAATCAAACAAATGGACTCCGATAATAAAATCTAAGAATTCTACTAAAGTTTGAGACTTAGGTCACTCTACAGTTTCGTATTTCGCACAGGGTTAGATTTTTAAATAAAAAGAATTTCACCGGTTTTCCTCACTAATTTTAGTGGCTATTTAAAAATGACCTTACAGATCTTAGGTATTTTTTCTATAAAAAAAATTAAATTCCCTTTATTTTGGTTTATGATTGATGGGTGTAATTTGGGTTAAAGAGTATACAGCTTGGCCTACTTCAGATATGGATTTGTAAAAAAATAAATTAATAAAATGCTATCCACGCTTTGACATTTTCGCTTACTGAACTTCAGAGGTAACTTGTAAAAACAAAGCTGATAACATTTTGTAAAATGTTATATATTTTGTCATTCATTCATTGCACTTTCAGACACCTGTGTCGTCTAGTCTGGCAAAGTTCGTTTTCCTAATTTTAAAACTACTAGAGATAGTGTACTATACACTAATTCAGGCCGGTTTTTTGAGCACACGGGATGAGTCATTTGGTTAGCTTTGTGCTTAGATTATGTACATTGTCCACAAGTTCATTATCCAAAGAAATTTCAGCCACAGTACATGAAAGCGACATTGAGGTATGCCAACATTTTCCCCACTGTGCATATCGCAAATGTAAACAACTTCATCTTACGCCTGTTACTCTCTCAGAAGTTCATAATATCTGTTGAGGCCCCCCCCCCCCGTACGTTGATATTATGTAAGTATACATGCAGTGCATATAAATGTCATATTTATGACTATGCATGCAGCGGTTACTGGAAATAGACCCTGCCACATAGACAAGACATGACAAATTGAGCACGAAGCGTAGGTCATGATGACCTACCCTGGCTAGGAAGTTTGTTCATGAATCTTTTCATGCAAGACTCTGTTATCAAGCTGTTATTGCATTGGAAGCAAATCTAACCACCCGATGTTGTAAACTGGTCATTATCTGAACTTGCAAGCGAAACAAAGATCGTGTCGGAAACATTCAGACAGACGCAGCCATTTATTCCCGGCCAAAAGACGAGAAGTAATTTGGCTCAATAGGGCCCCGCGCGTTAATAATTTTAAAAAATATCTCTATAGAGAGAAAGTCATTTTAAAGGGATGGAAGAAAATTTTAAGTTCAATATCATATAAAACTTGTTTCAAGGTTTATTTCCAAATGCCGTGCTCGCAGGTGGCCCCGCGCGTAAATCCAGTGGGCCCCGCCAAAATGATCCCAATCGGGCCCGCGGTTGCTAAGGCCGTTCCTGAAAGTACTTACGGTATTACTCGCTTATAAAACGAGTCAAACTGCAAACAACAAAGGTCCTCATATGCCGTAGCATAATGCGCCTGCAGATTAGGGACTATGTTGTTTTGTTCTACTGATTATTCCTAACGAAGTGCACATACCCTGATCTGCGGGTGCATAATACGACGGCATGTCTGGGTCTGTGCAGTTTGCATGTGGACTCGGCTTATAATCATACAATCATATCAATAATAATATACATACACGTGTATTTAAACTAATTCAATTATATTGTGAGATATATCACCAACAGTGGCGTAGCTTGGGGAGGGCGGGGGTGGGGGGACAGTTGTCCCCGGGCGCCATGTGCCAGGGGCGCCAAAATGAGGAAAATGCAACTATTCGTTATCTCAGATGCACTCGAAGGGGGCGCCAAGTTTATGTTTTGTCCCCAAGCGCTAAGGACCCTCGCTACGCCACTGATCACCAATGCTAAGTCAAAGCCTATGTTTCACGGATTTTATATTTTGTGCCTTTATCTTTTATTTCGTACAACTTTTAATGAGTTTCAAAATCTTTGCCGCTCACCTTTGATCCTGTACTACATATTTACGTTTTCTTGAAATAGTTTATCTTGCACACACCTTATGCATATATCAGTGTACTTTATTATTGATAGAAATAAAGTGATGATTCACCCTCGTATGTGGTAACATCCTGCAATGTATACATGCGCATTAAAATTAATAGAATATCGAACTTCTGAATACATTTCTATATGACGTCATCATCATCTACCATTTTGAGGGCCACTGATAGATTCAACTATTCTTTATTTAGGTTGTATGGCAACTGCGGCATTTTGGCCTGGTATAGAATCTCGCTGTTAAATCTACGTGAACTTTGAATCCATACAAATATCATACCGATAGAAAGAATGGCAAATGGCCTTTCCGCCAGTGTACATTTTAGTAGTTGATGCACTGATTTAGCCTTAGTTTGACTTGATAAAATTTTTTTTTTTTTACCAGTCTCCTACTTGGCCTCCACACATATGACCACGACGTTTTCTAAGGTATAACTGAAAACGGTATGTCTACTTTCGTCCAATTTTCTATGGTGATGATCACATACGAACTATCTTTCGATGTGCAGCTTCAGAAACACGTGTTTAGTATGTGATAAGCGTTGAAATAAACGATCAATACGCACAGCCTGGTGAAAATGTATACTGACAACATCATAGTAAATGTATACTGACATCATAGTAAATGTATACTGACATCATAGTAAATGTATACTGACAACATCATAGTAAATGTATGCTGACAACATCATAGTAAATGTATACTGATAACATCACAATAAATGTACACTGACATCATAGTAAATGTATACTGACAACATCACAGTAAATGTATGCTGACAACATCATAGTAAATGTATAGTGACAACATCATAGTAGATGTATACTGACATCATAGTAAATGTATACTGACAACATCATAGTAAATGTATGCTGACAACATCATAGTAAATGAAAGTTTCACTGTGCGATATATTTTCTTTCGCCTTGTCCTGGATAGAGCCTTACTTTGTTTGCCTATTTTTTTGTTAATATTTATTTCTTCAGGAAACCGTTTTTCTCCATTCTGCTAGAATGATCATTTTAAATATTGAATACGTCAATACTCTGTATTGTTTCACCCGAGTCCACGGTACAAAAAATATACAGAAGAAGGAGATGGATAAAGCTTGGTAAGCTACTAACGAAATTCGCAGACATACCAGAGTATGTGGCGTGTGCGTGATTTGGATTTTTAACTTAGATTTAACCATTTTTCAATCATATCGCTACGATGTCTGCATTGTGGCAGTTTATAGTGATGTCTAGCACTGGAGCATCATGCTGCAGAAATGTAGCATCATGTCCCACCCAGTCACATTATCCTGACACCAGGCCGACCAGTCCTAACAATAACATAATAAAGCTGAGCGCCAAGAGAAGCAGCTGTTAGTACCAATTTTATAATTCTTTGGTATGACTCGGCCGAGGTTCGAACTCGCGACCTCCCGCATCCGATGCAGACGCTCTAAACCACTCAGGCCACCGGAGCGGTCCATGACTGAGTAAAGTGTGCAATAAAGCAATACGTAAAAGATAGGAAAACAACCTCTCTATAAGACTTTTTCGGATCAAGGATAAGGAACAGATCTTTTAATTGGGGGAGGGGGCGGCTGGGATTTTGTTATATTATTATAACGTATTTCCAGATCTCAAACAGCTTGAAAAAAAAAAGAAGGTATTCTTGTTCCGATTTATAACCCAGGAAAGCTATTATATCCATTATATCAGCTGAGAAAAGGAGAAAGTTAAATTGAGGTAAAATAATAAAATACAACTCGACTGGAAAGAACATCCCCCTCCCAAAAAAAAACAAACCCCGCAAATTAGATCTTCACATGTGAATGGATCAGTAATGGAAACAACATACCTGTGTGTAATTTGTGCTGTAGCTTGACACCGATTTAAAACTCAGAAAAGTGTGCCTTGAATTACATTACAAAATCTGTTTTCTGACAGTTTATACTAGTTGTTTCTACTAGTTGTCCTGTCCGTCGTTTATGTTGTGTACTGCCAGCATTTGACCTTGCTTAACTGGTGATGTCACGTAAGGTGTCTTTCATACTAACACGATTCGATCGTTTTGACCCTCTATAAAAAATGCCTATGTAGTCAAAAATAAAATACACGGTGCGGAAAAGGTAAATGGCAGAATACGTGGGCCAAATATAGCAACTTACTAACGGTTATTTACTATACGTGACTCGACCAGCGTTTTCATTCGCATCTACGAACACAAATAATCAATTCTATAGACAGCTAGGTATGAATGTTCGCATCATCAGGTGGGCAAAGTAAAGCTTGCCAAACCTTGTAGGGTAAATTAAGATATTTTTTTTTATTTATACAACAAGTTCAAATTTAATTCCATAACTTGGATAATTTTGCACAATTTTCTTTGAAATTTCACAATATACTTATGAATCCTATTTTTTCTAAAAGTGCTAAGTGTGTCAAAATGAAAGACATATAAATACATTGGTATGAATGAGTAGGTTGTACATTCTCAGCTTTGTTTTTGGTGGTATGTTATATTATATATATATATATATATATATATATATATATATATATATATATATATATATATATATATATATGTGTGTGTGTGTGTGTGTGTGTGTGTGTGTCTCATGGGTATATAAATAAAGACATTTACAAAAAGTATGGGGATGATTCGATATCTGTTTTTATCACACACTTATCAAACTATATAACTTACATGTACATGTAAGCAAACTGATTAAATGAATATATATATATATATATATATATATCTATATCTATATCTATATATATATATATATATATATATATATACATACACACCTTTTACTTAGTTCTGGCATTTGTTTTTTACATAAGATTATGGCAATTGCAGCAATTTGTCCTGGTGCAGGGTCTTTTCGAAAAATGTCACTAAAATTTTAATCCCAGGAAAATATTACACCGATTAAAAGAGCCCAAAACGGGGGTTCTGGCAGTATGTATATTAGCAACTTGTGGAGTGATTTTATGTCAGTGTGACTTTACGAAAATGGAACATTTGGGTTGACCTGTCGCCCATTTAGCCTCCACACAGATGACCGAGGTTTGCTAGGGATGAAAACAGTCTTCCGTACTTTCAGTTTTAAATGATCCCAAACGAACAACGGCCTGCTTCCCAAATACGTATTTGATATGGGACCTCTGTTGAATTGATAAATATAATCAGCCTGGTTAAAATGGATAGTGATCACATCAGAATAAGTGAAAGGTCCACGATGCCATTAATTTTCTTTCGTCTTATCCTCAGACATAATATTTTTGTTTACTGTTTTTTATTCTCCCCTCCCGTGCCTCAGTTTAGATACTAAACACATCAATAACTGTATTGATTACACCAGGGTCCACGATACAGAATACATACAAAAGAGAGTGAGAGGAATAAAGCGTGGCAAAATGATTGAGTAACGTGTGCTTTAAAGCAGTATGTAAAATATATGAAAATCTGTCCATGAAGATTTCCTTCTAATGATCAGTGTGTATGTAACATACATTTTTACCTGTGAGTTGGTCGGTGATGTAAACAACTTACCTTTGTGTATTCGAAAATGTTGTGTTAATGCTCCGTAAAACAGGCCCTATCGCGATTTTGAGAACGGAATAACTGAACATTGAATAAAATTTACGATTGCTAACTGAGCATAATCATTTTTACACTTCATGCTTTCTTATTACTACTTTACCTGCCCGTCATGTGGTTTTTTTTTTTTGTGTACTGTGCCGTCAGCATTTGACCTTGTTTAACCACACCTTCATACCATGTCATATAAGGCGTCTTACATACAAACACGATTCTATCAGCGTGACACATTATTACCGACAAAAACATAGTTGTAGTCGAATAAACACATGCGTAGTAAAGGTAAATTGCTGTATAAAGGTGAGGCAAATAAAGGTACTTCTTTCTTGTTATTATCATACCTGACTTCACTAGCCTATTCAGTTGCGACAACGACCCCCCCCCCCAGAAAACAAACGATGACGACGAAAATAAAATTACTACTAATAATGTAAACGAGTTCTTGATCATGATGAATGTCTTATATTGAATGTAATTAAATAATCAATACAACAAACTATATCATAATGGCTAACACCAGAAGAAGAAAAAAAAGGGGGGGGGGGAATGGTTTCACACAAATTCCTTCAAGCACAAACGTTTTTAGCCCAAAGAATATTAAAAACGAAAGATTTCTAATTTGTAAGATGTGTCTACTTTGAATTCTGCTAGGTACAAAAAGCTGCAAGTAGTGGCAACCATAGAAAAGGCTTCTATGCTCCAGTACGCTTTACCCATGTATGGGGCTAGCAATGGTTTTATATTCCTCATGTATGACACTAGCAGTGGGTTTAATATTCCATGCTCAGTACCATTTACCCATATATGGCGCTAGCAGTGTGTTTAATATTTCATGCCCCAGTGCCATTTACCCATGTATGACACTTGCAGTGGTTTTAATATTCCATGCTCCAGTACCATTTTTCCATGTGTGACGCTAGCAGTGGGTTTAATATTCGATCTTCCTCCTAATTTTATGTACATTAGCCAGTTCGATAGCTGGTTAGTGATTACACCATTTGGTTGGCAAAGTAAAGGTTATCTAACCATATAAAGCAAATTCAGATTTTGTTCCCTATATATCATGCAAAATGTAACTCAATAATTTGGACAATTTTCATCGAATCTGCATACAAGTTTTAAAGTATACTAGGTACGCAAGCGAGTAGGCAGTGCATTCACTATATTTCTCTAAGGGTTGAAGAAAGAAAAAAAAGTGAAAAATTGTCCCCGTGTTTGAAACAAGAGTCGTAAGTATAGCGTGAAACATTTGTGAACATTTAGTAAATTACGTTGAAGTTAAACAACGTTAATGTGTGTATGTTTGAAATTAAATTCTTTCAACAAATATGTTATTTTATTTAAATATACGGTAATTCCTGAGTAGCATGTCTCGTGTACCTTAGGATAAATATATTTGATCACTGACCAATGTGTCAACACATGTCAGACCGAGACCGATGCTCTTTCATAATCACATGAACATGGCCATTTTTAATTTTGTAGTTTCCGAAATATAAGGAAACAATGACTTCCAGATTTGCAAATAGTGTGTGAGGAGTTCTTTAAATGCTAAGACGCATGTTGTTATCATAAGACTTTATTTCCTCAGTAATTCTCTGTCACCCATTTTCTTGATAAAGACACATTTTCACTGGGAAAATGAATTATGCATATAGTAGCATATATGTTACCTACCCTCATTATATTGATTTTGCATATACCACGACCAATATCCGTTGGAGAGACAACATCATCATCATCAGTACAGGGAATGCTGAGGGCTGTGGGAAAGTTGACAGAACTTGCACATGAGTTGGAGAGGTACAACTGGAACATTACTGGTCTCTGCAAAGTGCGCTGGAAAAAAAACTTTGGCGAAATAACAACAGATGAAGGGCATGAGATGAACTTCAGCGAAAGAGGGGACAAACACAATCATGGCGTTGGATTTTTTTGTCCACAAGGGCATTGTGAACAGCATTATAGATTGCTGCCGTCTCAAGCAGGCTTTTTACCATCCATCTGAGGGCGGCTCCCTTCAACATCACAATCATACAGGCCTATGCACCAACATCTACGATGACAATAAACTGGAGAATTTTTTTTTATAACCAACTGCAAGATGTCATTGACAACTCACCCAAGAAGGACATTCTGTTTGTACAAGGAGACTGGAATGCAAAGGTGGGAGTTGATTCACAAACTAGCAAAGCACCTGTGGACCCTTCTGCAATGCAGAAACAAATGAAAGAAGACACAGGCTCTCGGAGTTTGCTGCCTACAACAATCTTGCACTAGCTAGCCAACACGTTCGGCCCTCACAAAGCATATAGAAGAAGGACCTGGCACAGTCCAGATGGACAACACCACAACCAGACTGACTATATCTTGGTGAAAAAACGATTCTGCACATGACTAAGTATCGCCAGAACACGAAGTTTTCCAGGAGCAGATTTTGGAAGCGACCAAGATTTATTAATGATAACGTTTCGCCTCCACCTGAAAATGATCAAAAAGCCTAACCAACCAAGAATCAGCGTTGACATTGAAAAATTGAAAGATCCAAAAACCAAGCAATGATAGGTGGTAACCATGGACAGGCAAGACACCGACCTAGAGTCCTTAACAACCACATTCAACATAGCTGTGACTAGCACAGCTAGCAAGATCATTGGCAAATATTGTCGAACAAAGAAATCTTGAGTCATAACAGATGTCCTTGAACTATGAGACAAAAGAAGAGAACTGAAAAAGGGAAAAAGAGATCATGAAGGAGCTAGAAAATAGAGAGAGATAAACAACATGATCAGGAAAAGCATGAAAAAGGCAAAGGAGTCCTGGATAGAAAGACAATGCTGCAAAATCGAAGACAGTCTAAGTAGAAATGCCAGCAAAATGGCATATCAACTGGTGAAAAATCTCACAACCCATAAACGAGGGAAAACTACCACCATCCAAGACAAAACAGGAAAATGCCTTACAGAAGATCAAGAGATCCTCAAGCGATGGACAGAATATTGCTCAGAATTGTACAATCATAAGACCCAAGGAGATCCAGCAGTACTAAATTGCCCTCAGGCAGAGGAAATTGATGACAACCCCATTCTTCGTGAAGATGTAGAAATTGCAGTTAGGTCACTGAAGAAAGGAAAGCCAGCTGGCATTGACAACATACCAGCAGAGCTCACTCAAGCAGGCGGAGAAGAGATAGTCACAGTCCTAACAACAATCTGCAACAAGATATGGCAGACAGGAGAATGGCCCACCACATGGACTCAATAATTGGTCATCGTGCTCCCCAAGAAAGGAAACCTACAGCTATACCAAAGCTATAGAACCATCATTCTGATCAGTCACCCGAGCAAAGTCATGCTGAAGATAATCCTCAACAAACTAATGCCTCAAGCAGAGAAAATTATTGCTGAAGAGCAGGCAGGCTTCCGAGCAGGAAGGAGCACCACAGAGCAAATCTTCAATCTCAGACTCCTTTGCAAGAAATACCTTCAGCATCAGCAGAATCTATACCACGTCTTTATAGATTTCAAAAAGGCCTTTGATAGGGTATGGCATGCGGCCTTATGGCCAACTATGAGAAAGTACAACATCAGCTCAAACCTGGTGCAGGTTGTTGAGCACCTCATCAATGGCAGCAGAGGAAATTGGTTTCGAACAACAGTTGGATTCAGACAGGGATGTATACTGTCACCTACACTCTTCAATATTTTCCTGGAAAGGATCATGGAAGATGCCTTGCATAACCTTAAGGGCACTGTCAGCATCGGAGGAAGAACAATCACCAACCTTCGCTTTGCAGATGATATTGCTAGTTTAGCAGGAGATGAAAAGGAACTGGCTGACTTGGTTGAGCGCCTCGACACAACCACCACAATATACGGTATGGAGATTAGTGTCAAAAACCCCAAACAGATAACAAACAACACCAATGGCATCAGTGCAGAAATAAAGGTCAGTGGACAGGAGCTGGAAAGAGTCACAAGCTTCAAGTACTTGGGATCAATTATCACAGATGAGGGCTCCAAACCAGAACTACTTTGCAGGAATGCCCAGACAACAGCAGCAAAAACAAGATTGAGACCAATATGGAAAGATACCAATATTGCTTTTGGTTCCAAATTAAGACAGATGCACTCGATTGTCATATCCATCTTTCTGTATGCTTGTGAAACATGGACGCTCACATCAGATCTACAAAGAAGGAATCAAACTTTCGAAATGAGATGCTACCGCAAGATCTTGGGCATCTCATACATTGAACATGTAACCAACGAAGAAGTCCAAAACAGGATGCAATGAGCCATCGGATTCTATGAAGACCTCTTGACCACGGTAAAAAATCGCAAACTGAAGTGGTATTGTCATGTCTCAAGATCATCTGGACTGGCAAAAACAATCCTGCAAGGCACAGTGCGAGGGTGCAGAAGAAGAGGCAGACAGAAAAAGAGGTGGGAAGACAACATTATGGAGTGGACAGGCATGCAATTTGGAGATTCCCAAAGGGCAGTAGAGAACGGAAAGCTGGAGAGAATTGGTTGTAAAGTCAACTGTGGTGCCCCAACAACCTCTTGGGTTAAGGGATTGATGATGATGATATGGGTATAATTTGGACAAGTGAACTGGAACTACATGTATTCCACATCTATTTAACTTAGCCCGTCTTATCTCTAAGGCATGGCAGTGTACTTGAATGGTTTTGTGTTCTTTTTAACAAAAATATGTTTAAGTGGGCTTGATATCGAATATGCTAATCTAAAAGGAAAATGTACTCTAAGGCATTTGTCTTGGGCTGAAAGACGCCCATATCTAAATAATTTCATGCTATTTGGTAGAAATTGGTGACAATGGACTTTTTAAAGTCTATTTCAACTTAGAGCACCGTAACTTCAGCCGGACTAGATGGCACTGTACATCTGGTATAACACTGTTAGTCAGTTTTATAGAAACCGCTGTTCTTTGATGCATCTGGGCTGATATGGTAAAGCAGTAATGTAGAAAAGGCCGTCCTATAATTTGTTTTCCCTTGTTTTGCTGGCAGCAGCCATATTTGATGAGAGTGAAGTACCATTTGTGGGTTTTTCACTCAGTTACTACGAATTCCATTCAGGACGCAACTTCGGTATAGGTTATCCTACGAATATACCCATTTTTTTCACAAATGGTTAGGCTGTTCTGAAAAGAAGCTGAAAATAGGTTTTTCATATTGTTACAATCAATGACACACCAATGCTGTGGGAATCATGGTCAACAAAATTTGAACAGAGTATATCCTACAATGATGTCATTTCTTATGCATGTGTTGGACAGTGCTGTGATGTTATTTGAACTATGGATGGATCCATAAATATCGTTTAGTGGGTGAGACGTAAACAAGTTGGTGAGTTTAGTTTCAGTGTTTCCAGGGGTCTGTTTTTCTGTCCCTCCAGAATCGACACTTCTTTTTCAGGGCAAACTTAAAATCAAATGAAATATCTTTCCGAAAGTTGGTATGCACACGACAGTAATAGTCCAGATATGCAACCCGAGTCTTCCATTTAGATATTTGTTTTTGGAGCACAGCTCCCAAACCATTCAGGATATTTCTTAGTGTCTTTTACTATTCACAATTCTTCATTTTAAATGCTTTGTCTGAAAGTAAATCAATCCATCCGTTCATTATTCATCCTTTTGTGGCCTAGGTAAAAACTCTAAAACCGTTTCACATAAATCTAAAAAACTGCTACATTTAATAGACTGGTGGTGTAGATGTGCTTTTTGCTCTTCACACTTCACTTTCAATATTAGTAACGTTTTCATCTGTTTGTCTATTCATCAATTATCCACTTTTGTTTTCAAGATAAAAGTCCAGAACCTTTTAAATATATCTCAGACATTAGGCACACTTATTGGACTGGTGATGTGGCTGTGTATTTTACAATTCTAAATTCTTCAATAACATTTTCATCTGTCTATTCATTCATACAGGCATCATTCACACTTTCATCTCCAGTAAATAATTCCTAAACTCTTCAAGATATCTCTGAAGTTTTCTAATATATTAGGTTGATTGTTACAAAGAACCTTTTGCTAGTCATTGTTCTTCAGTTTATATATTTTCTTTGCTTTGTCCTCTTGCTCATCCTTCCTTCGATTATTCATACTTTTGTTTCTGATAAATGGTACAATTTCTGTGATTTGGTACACATATAAGAATAATGAGGCAGATACATTTTGCTATTCACAATTCTAGTTTTAACATTTCTTAGAGCTGGAAGAACAATGATGGAACGACTTAATTGTTCCATTGGCAATCCAGACAGGTGTTAAGCCATCCAGTAACTTGGGACGTTCCCCATGTAACTGTGCTCTGAGTTGCGCTTTTCAAGGATTCTGAGTCCATCAGTTCTGCACTTGTATAGTTGATATTTTTTACTACACCACCATATAACGTGTCCCTCCATACAGAGAAGCTGTTTGCTGAATTCAGATCATCAAGACGAAGTTTGCTGAATTCAGATCATCAAGATAGTGTTTGCTGAATACAGATCATCTATATATCGTCTTTTTACCTTGCTTCTACAACTCAGAATGTTCCTTCTTCTCCCATTTCTATCGCGAATGCAGTTCATGGGCTTAACAACATTCTACCTAGTATTTGTGTTGGACAGACTGAGTTTTATACTACCGGCCCCAAAACAATATAAAGGTATGAGCATGAAAAATGTCAGTATACAATCATATGCATGTCCACAAATGTTTCTGTTAGAGCATAAGCGCTGACCGTGCTTTGATCACCAACTTGTGAACATATTTGTTGTTACGTTACGCTCAATTAAAAACACACCCGTTTTGTATTATCACGTTATTGATGTCTTTTGTATCAAATCAAATAAAGGCGGTGGAATAAACAAAAAAGAGAAAAGGTTAACAAGATATGATCAAACACCCTATGATCAATGTTCATATATGATCGAACGCCTGGATACCAGGATACACATCAGCACATTTCAAGATTGGAATTCATTCGAAACACCACTGGAATTCATGTGGAACCCTAATACTTTTGGACTTGTGATAGAACTTTTTTGAACTATTTGGGAATTAATTCACAATACAGAACTGGAAATAAATTATTTGTTGAACTTTTTGCTTTTGTTCTTTTCTGTTACTTAGTTTAAGACCATAGAGTCATAACAATATATCCCAACTGATGCACTTTGACCAGAGTGCATAACATGACTGTAGGACACATTCTTGTCCAGTTTATTGACTTTAACCCTGTGAGACTTAAGTTTTTATGTGAACTCAATTAAGGAACATTATTAAAATGCACTACTTAAGAAAATCTTTTAGTTTTTTTGAGAAATAGGTTTAATACCACCACCCCACCCCTATAAAAATAAAACTGACCCTATATTTGATGGGTGTTGCATTTATTACTTATGTTTTTTATTATCTATTGTACTGAAATTTTAGCATCTTTAACCTATACAATGTAATACTTGATGAAAAGGTTAATCTACCTAAAAAATTATGCAATTCTTTATATTTATTTTTAGAATGTTTCTTTAATCGACACGATAATACCAGTGATGTGCCATTAAACGCTAATACATACATACATACAAATCCATATAAACTTCCTATATATGAAATCATTCTGCCTCCTAGCAGAATTTGATGGCTGATGAATCTAACTGGTCTGTATTGTCTGGTTTGTTATATAGGAGATATACTGAGGAAAATATTTTTGTTACCATGGAAAAAAACTGCAGCACAGGTAAAACGAGAACGCTGCACCACAGGGTACTATCATAAGCAGTAAAAAAAATTGAGTACAATGGACCAGAGTATAAAAAAATCAAGAGCAATAGACTGTAGAGTACAAAATTTGAGTACAATGGACCAGAGTGTAAAAAAATCAAGAGCAATAGACTGTAGAGTACAAAATTTGAGTACAATGGACCAGAGTGTAAAAAAATCAAGAACAATAGACTGTAGAGTACAAAATTTGAGTACAATTGACCAGAGTGTAAAAAAATCAAGAGCAATAGACTGTAGAGTACAAAATTTGAGTGCAATGGATAATATTGTACATGCTGTTGGAGTCTTTGAACACTCTGGGAACCCTGAATGATATGCAATTTTCTAGATGACACTCTTTTGTCAAGTACAAAAATAATAGTTTTACACAATCAATTTCATCTTACCTGTCATGTCAAATGCATGTCACTTTAAATGAAAAGCCATCTTTATCTATGCAGCCTATAAATTATTTGAATTGTCACATGAATTATCTTTGTTAGATTTTAAGGAATTATCTAAAGGTACATGACAATTACTATTACTCTCTAGAAATAAAAGAATTGATTTGTATTATTATATCAGGCAGGTAGTTGTAAGCAGCCTTATTGTACACACTATTTTTCAAGTCCATGGACATTTGGATAAAGTCTGAACTACTTAAAATCAAACTGAAAAGGGGCTGATCAAACGATTTCAAGTACAAGTATTCATTTTTTGATTTGAAAATTAAAACTACACATTTTCTAGAAGGCACTGTATTATGTTGATTTAATATATAAATAAATAAATAAATAAATAAATAAATAAATAAATAGGTAAATGCAAATTTAGCTACTTGTAGATACTGAGGCCTGACTTAACAGTTTCTTCATGTCTGTGGATATCAGATAAAATGCAGACAATAAATAAAGAAACAAAGAAATATATAGCTAAAAGTTGTTGGTAACTATATAACATTCCCCTTTTTCTGGTCTTCATTATGGAACATGTTGTAGAATTGGCTTTTCAAGAAGAAGACCCACGCTAATTTCAAGATAGAAAGAGTCCTGGGAATAATTATTGTAAGACAAAATAAAGAAATCAGTAATACTGAAAATGAATTATTGAATGAAAGTATTAGCACATCAAAAATGTAAAAATTGAATAGCCATCAAAGTCATTCCATGTATTGCTTTTTGTTTGGTTCCCCTACAAAACTAAACTATAACAATAACTTCATATTTCACTAATAACAATATTCTTTCATAGCTTAATTTCTTAACATCATAGTCATGTCCATTGAATGTATCATACAATAACGCCACATGTACCGCAATAATATTGGGTCACTGGGATTAAATTTCCCAATACAAAAGAATGAAAACTACCTTTTTAAAAAAAAGGCAAATTAGGCACAGACAATATTTTCATTGAATCCTTGTGAGTCTGGTCGGGTACCAAGCAAGGATTTTCTGAGCAAGAGGCTAATTATGTTACCACTGGTCTCACAAAAAATCCCCAAAAAACCCAGAAACGAATAATGTATGGCAGGAAAAACAGAACGAAAATGTAACATAGCTGGATGCTACAATTGTTATTGTCTGCATCATACTTATTTGTTGCAGATATAAAGGAAAGACTGAAAGAAGTCTTAATTTCTGTGAATTACTAACTGTCCAGGTGTTTTTCTTTATTAAATATCTTTCATTTATAAAATCTTTTACCAGTATTCATTCAATACAATCAAATAGAGGAAAAAATTTATAAATTATAGAATGCTTCTTCTCTTTATTTCTTTAGTCTTTTGCTGTATTTTGCAGAGTTGGTGACACCAGGCCGACTTTTTTCAGAAAAAAAATTAAACATTTATGTTCTTTTGTTGGAATTATAGCTTGCTGAAATAATTCAAAATAAAAATACTTTAAAGCTGTTTGTGTGGACACAAAAACCACTTGAAAACTTCACCATTTTTTGAAGGCTACAAGAAATGGAAAATTCTGATGGTACTAACCTTGTCTCCTACAGTACATGATATATTGTGAAATGCTTTAAAATATAAACAGTCTAAAACCTCTTTTGAAAAGGTTAACCTCTGGTCAAAATGACAGATTTTTTATTAATGACTTGAATGCATTTCATTTTCAAGCTTCTGTTTGATGTCTATGAGGATTCACACACAAATTGTTTTTACCAGGTAATTTAGGTTGTTAGGTGTTGAGTGCCTCAGACATGAAGATGTGCACTTACCACATGATAACAATAAAATTGATTTATTTATTTAGCAATTACCAGTGGCAGATATAAACAATGATCTCCCTTTTTTCAATGCTTGGATTTGCGATAAGTTTGGAAATTCTATTGCTATTGCCATTATTTCTCATAAAGAAAATAGGCAAAACACAAATTTTTGAGAAAGTGTAATTTATAATAACTAGGTCAATGCAAAAATAATTATTTTTTAGGTACTCAAATTTTAAAGGTCTTACCATAGATATAGATAATCAGTCTTTTGTATTTATTACTGCTCATAATATTTTTGTACATTTATCAAACTAGACTTTGTTCATATATTTATACAATTATCTCTATTTTGTATCATATTAAAGAAACAAATAGGTAACCTTTACAGTTTCAGATCTGGTACATTTTAGCTGTTCTATTAAACTGATTAAAAGTACAATTCTGAGACAAAGGCATCTGTATAGTATGAAACTGAATACAAGGCCAAAGCCTACATACTGACCCCATGCTTGAAGAATATTACTGTAAACCAGTGGTTCTTAACCCATGGGTCATGACCCCAAACTGGGTTGCCATGATACTTTGAGTAGGTTGCTGAGATTAACCTTAGTACTTTTAATTTTCTACCATGTGGTTTTTAGGATTTGATGGGTGGCAAGGCTAACATGACGAACTTAATTTGGGTTACCACCCAAAAAGGTTAGGAACCACTTCTGTAAACCATGACCCCAAGGACTAAAGTACAGCAAGATGTGTGTCACAGCTTGAATTGCCCTTGCAGTGTGATGTCTAATGTATGAATAGAATCGAACAAAGAGTCAAGAAAATAAAAGTAATGACAAATTTTAAACGAAAACTTGACACAAATCTTATATGACTTAGACCATGACATTGGTGTTAAAGGTGTGAGCAAGTGTGTTGCAAAATGAACTGTCTTTGCTTCTTACTGATTGATCTCAAGTATGAACATGATCTATCAAGCAATTCATGAAATATAAGCAAATGAAAAACTGTAACCAAAACCACAGTACTAACTATTCTACGACTGATCTCAACTCTGAGGTCAAAGGGCAAGTGACCATGTCATATGATGAACTATAATAGCTTCATAATGATTCATGCAAAGTATTACGAGAATCCATCAACAGTTGAAGAAATATATGCAAATGAAAAAAATTTAAACAAAACTGCTGATGCCACTAACAAAACTTGAAAAGTGACTGGTATGTCTCACTCTCCCACCAACATGGCTTCAACAATAATCAGGTCATACAATAAACATGATGCAAACATTTTACTGCTTGAGATCACAATTATGTGATGCCACAAATATAAAAAAATTATGTTAATGAGGAAGTAGTTGTTCTTTTAAATTTATTTAGTTCTTTCTTGCATCAGGAATAAAAGGGAAATTCTTTAGATTAATACTCATATCTCAGAAAAGAAGAATAAAAGGTTGGCAACAGAGAATATAACATTTTTTTAAATGAAAACTTGTTTGACCAGACTGGCACCTTTATTTTATCTAAAAACATTATTGCAAGATCTTCTCCTGAATATGAAATATACAGGTTCCTATATAAAACAATGTTGAATTAAACACAGGCAAAATTTAAAATTTGTTGTCCCTTCACAAAATCTCTAAGAAAAATATACATTCAGATACTTTTACCTTAAATCTTACAAACACTTCAAAGCATCCAATGATTTAAAAAATGTGATTTATTAAAAAAGTGAATGGCACTCATATCTATTACACTGGAATATTTATAGATGTGCTGGTATTTGATACAAACATAATCATAATTAATTTTTAACAAAGCTATGTGAAGGAAAAATTTGCTGACACTTCAGATTTTGTTGTCAACATAATGTTCTTCTCAAATAAAGAATGATTCATGATTAATAAACAGTCATTTCATCTTGTAAATTTCAAAAAGATGACTAATTTGCAATGTTCCATATCAATAATCTCACTATACATTATAAAATAAATGACTCATTTACACTCATAATTAAAACATTCATGTCTGGTGCAGTTGTATGACATGTGCTACTGTTAATACAGGAGAAACAACTACTAATGTTTGCAGTAATGATGTTATTGCCAGGCTAAAGTATAACTGCAATACTGTCACTTTTCTGTATGATATCACTGCAATGATATTACATTGTTAATATTAGCAATAAGTCATTCTGTACAAAGTGCACTGAAGACATACATGGCCAAATGCCAAGGTCATGAAGTAAATTCAATTGACCATTGCCTGGAGACTATTACTGTTGCCATTTATATCTGACAAACATGTCTCAAATAAAATATACTAACACTAAAGACACAACAAATTATGATGAACAAGCTATTCTATATTAGTGCTCTGTACTGCAGTTAACTGGAAATGCATTTTCATGCTCTGGGAGTGGAGTGCATTTTTTATCTCAAATCTTTGCAATATTGTCCATCTATTTTTTGGGGGGCCAATACTGACATCTTACAAAGTATTATGGCAATACATTCCAATAGTGACATGTAATAACAGTAAGTACATATGAAATGTTGTCGAAGGATTTGCTTCTTTTCAACTGATTACAATCACATTACCTGTATCCGTGTTTGGATTTATCCCCAGTGTTATTTTTAGGATCCTCTCCAAAAAGTTCTATTGATCCTATCAACACTAGCTATGGAATGATCCTCTCCAAAAAGTTCTATTGATCCTATCAACACTAGCTATGGAATGATAATCTGATGTATATAAAAACAATTTTTCAAATATTAATTCTGCTAGTGAAAACAACTGTTATTTCAACGGTGATTTGATTAAAAAAAACATAATCAAGATGCCCAAGTGGGCATGATATTGCTTATCTGGCATACATTGGTCTAAAAGCAAACACAGTTGTTATATGGCAGGTAATTTAGGTTGAAGAAACCCCTGTGAAGATAATTTCCAGCTATCTGGTTGAAACTGGTAGTATCTCACATGCTGTTTAACTGTATTTCTACTTTGACATGTAAGTTCAGCTGGAACTGATGCTGTACTGGCATCTTTCATATGAATGTGAAAGGTGTTCATGCTAGGATTCCACCTATCAAATCTGGTCTGACATGGTGAGAAAGTTGATCACGAATATTGTTTAGAAATATAACAACAGCCATTCTTTTGTAGATTTTCCAACGGGTTACTACTTGAAGCCATTCCAATGCTAATGGAAACACAATTCTGGCACAGTATATTCTGGAACATTCTTGCCAAGTTTAATCAAAATTGCCTGAGCCATTCTGAAGAAGCTGAAAACATGTCTATCTGTACTGCTGCTAGGTTCTGGTAAAGCAAATCCTAAGAATTGTTCCCCTCTAGTTTTGATTAAAAGTGGCTCAGCCATTCTGGAGAATAAATAAAAAACAGGAGTTTCCACCTCACTGCTATAGAAGCCACGTTGTTATAAGTGGACCATACTAACAAAATACTGGCGGAAGATGTCCTATAAAAAAAAAATTCCCAACCAAGTTTAATCATAAATGGCTCAACCAATTCTGGAAAAGATGAAAATAGGTTAACACATACTTACTATAAAGACACCATTGCTAAGGAGCTACCCTGGAACAAATCATTATGACATGCCATACAAACTGTTCCTACTAAGTTTAAAAAATTAAAAAAAATTTAAGCTTATCAAAACTTATGGTTCCTTGAAAGCCACAATGTTGCTAGGGAATCAATCCAAGATAAAATTTTGGTTAAGCAATTCAAAAGAAAAATTTCTACCAATTTAAAAAAAAAACTGGATCTTCAGCTGTTTTGGATAAGTGGAGCATAGGTTTTTCTTATAGCTTCTTGGAAGCCAAAATGTTGAAAGGGGATCAATCCAAGATAAAAGTTTGGTTAAGCAGGTCCTAAGAAACATTTCTACCAAGTTTGATCAAAATTGACTCAGAAGTATTTCCCCCAGCAGTGGCATGGCTTCAGGTAGCAACCCAGCTGGTCTGGAAGCCACGTCGTTGATAGTGAAGTCACCCAGGACACAATTTTGATATATCATGTTATCACAAGCACTCCTAACTAGTTTGATAAAAACTGGTTCAACTGATCTGGAAGATGCTGAAAATAGGTTTTCCATATGATTGCTATGGATGCCATTCCAATGAGAAATCATTTAAAGTTTTTTCTAATAATAGAAAACCCTTAAATAACTTCTCAAAACTGCTTCCATTAAAACATACATGGCACCCAGGGAAGGCACTTTTAAAATGGGATACTCACCCATATATGCAATTTAGAATTTTCTTCTCATTTTAATATGAACTCTGTGAAATTAAAGTACCCTGGCATATAATTTTTAAAAAACTGCCTTCCCTGGGTACCATGTATATTTAAACGGAACAGCCCTTAACAGAATTTTACCAAATTTAACAGAAGCATCATAGTAAAAAGGCCTTTCAAATATGAATGAAAGATGTTCATCTGTCATTAAATATGGCTACCATACAAAAAATAGAAAAACCTTCAATGAATTCTTATCATACTTCACTCTATAAAGTTTAACCAAACTTGATCAAAAGCATCCTGGCAGAATGGGATTTTATTGTATAAATGATACGGATTTGCCATCCAATATGGCCACTGGTGCTAAACACATAAAAACATATAAACAACTTCATTTGAAAAAAACTACATAAAAGAACCTGACCCACTTTGACAGAGAAGATCCTGACATATAGACATTTTAATATTAATAATGATGTGACATCAAATATGGATGAAGATATACAAAACAGAGAAACCTTGACATGATTGTTTGCACAACATATGCAATCAATACTGGAAGAAAGTTCTACAAAAGCATTCTTCTGACACACATTTCTAGGTCATCTTCTCTTGCATTTTGTTATTAGGCAGTTGTCATCCAGACTATCACTCTCAGGCTCATATGGACCCCATGTTGATTACCAATTACTGATCTTCAAATTCTGGGTAATTCCCAGTGATACAAATTGTTGTCAAGATTTCATGTTTTCATCATGTATTGTTTGGAAAAATACCAACTACACTGATGTAATTCCTTAATAAAAAAATAACTTGCAAGTTATGACTTTAAGCAGTCAAGAAGAAATGAGATTAAAAAATAACTTGTAACAGAGTTCAATAGCTAGGTAAAGTAGCTCTAAATTCTTAGAACTTCATCTCTTCTGAATATTTTGATAAAGACAGAAAATTCTCTATCATGTAGATAAAAGGGAAGTATTTATTTTAATCTGATAGATCAAGTGAAGTATTTATTTAATCTAAAATCAGTACCTGTGGTTCATCCCTAGTTATAAATACCAGGATTTCAAATCAAAATGATGTATAAGATGTATAAAATGGTAAGTTTGCATTCTGCCAATAACAGTGACAAGATATCTGCTGCCTGATAAATGTAAACAATAAAACAACTCCCTTTCTAAATTCTTACTTTGCACATGTAAATCAGCCTTCATTTGAGACTATGCATTCCAAGTTTAACTAAATCTGGAAGAACTTCTCCTTCAATTGAGAGTTTACATTAACAAGCATATGATACTTGGTTATTGAGATTTTTCCATATGCCGACATTGGAAGATATTGAAAAAAGGACAGAAACATGTAGTCTTAAAACTGTACAACAGGAAAACATTTTATTTTAAAACAAAAGCTGAGGACTTCCTCATATCTTTAGGTTTCATCAGAGATCAAATAAGACTCCTTTCTGGTGAATTCTGGATATTATGACCATATTCTAACCATTAATGCCTGCTTAATGTTTACCAAACAAAAACTAATTTGAGTCAACCAACAACAGGACAGATATTTAAAAAATCTCAATTTGATTAAGATAATTTGATATGTGTAGCGAAGCTATGGCAAATATGGATAAGAATAAAATTGATTCAGTGCCTATTTTAATGCACATTTCATATATTACCTAATTAAAATCAGTCAGTGTTACAGATACATGAAGCACATTATATATACACATACACGCTGGGATGGAGTAATGACATGCTCTGCTTTTAAACTTTTTGACAGGTTTTCTGATTTGAATGATGATGATGATACTAGGTTTTATGATTTGAGTGAAACACTGTTGATCCATAGAAAATATACAGTTAGTCCAGCGTCATCAATTAACAGTTCAAAGATTACACTCTATGCCTAAAAATGTGCAGTCACACAAAAATCCATACATATCATTGTAAAATGATAGCACTCAATCATTATAACACTGCCAGTCAGGAGTCATGGAGTATACTGCCTTAGAGTTAGATCGCTTAACAATTTATAACACTATCAATTGGAGCCATGGAGTATACTGCCTTATAGTTAGATTGCCTTACAATTTAAAACACTGTCAACTGGAGCCGTGGAGTATACTGTTTTGAATTAGATTGCCTTACAATTTATAACATTGTCAACTGGAGCCATGGAGTAAACTGCCTTGTAGTTAGATTGCCTTACAATTTATAACACTGTCAATTGGAGCCTTGGAGTATACTGTCTTATACTTAGATTACCTCGCAATCTATGACATTGTCAATTGGAGCCATGGAGTATACTGCCTTGTAGTTAGACTGCCTTACAATCTATAACTCTGTCAATTGGAGCCATGGAGTATGCTGCATTGTAGTTAGATTGTCTTACAATAAAGTATATGATAATGTTACTGTTACATAATAAAACAGTATCCATGACTACACCTGCCTTGTTAAAAGGAACTGTGTTATAATGAATGAGGACATGCTGTATATTTACATAGCAAATTTTTGCAGAGTGAAACCATTCCTGCATGATTTTTTTGTGGACAGCTAATTATCTTGACCATTCTTTTATTCCCATTAGCACTAACTAGCAAGCAATCTACATGGTTAACCAACATATCTAATTCAACAAGTAATTGTCTCCTTTTAATCACTGCCAAACTACGTCTGCACCACTTACATAATACTGCAAGTGACTTTAGAAGGCACTAACCCCAAATATGGTGGTATAACTTTGTGGTGGTGGTGGTGGTGGTGGGGGGGAGGCGCGTGGACTTTCACATGCTAAATAGGTATCACTGATTCACTAATGAGAAATGTAAATCACCTTTAAAATGAAGGGTTCCATCAAATCTATAACATCTCTGAGAGAATGCCTAATTTTTCTCTATAGTCTACACTTAAAGAACTATTTCTCTAAAACTGCAGCCTTAACTGCTCTTAGTGACAGCACATTTAGAATTGTCCTCTACCATACATATGAATTTAGATAACAAAGATGACATGGTCCATATAAAAACACAGCAGTCAGATTATACTGATCTGTTTCTTCTTTTCCCCCCCATCTACTACTTCTACTTGGCTGATGCTGCCTTATGTAACTTCATTGCACCTGAAAAAGAATTGATGTGTCTAAAGTACCCTTCTGTACCAGCGTGTTTTGGTAAAATCTTGTTCTTATAACTGGACAAAAATGTAATACCTTATATTGTTTGGAACCTTATAATCCAGCCACAAGTCAACACAGTGCTGCATTTTATCAACTTCAACCCAGTGAAAGTGTTTTCATCGAATGCTAATTTGTCATCTTTCTAACCAATAATTTTTTTCCAAAAGAGCAAGAACTGCTCAATAATTCATGCTGAGTCCAAATATATGATGTAAAGTAGTTCTTGTCATGTCTGCAAGTGGTGAGACATACAGTACACTTTTAGTGGCAACACTGTTGTCGTCAACATTAATATTTTATGTAATGGTGTCATGAAAGTCTATATTCTATTCAACTGCTTGGGAATAATATTACCAAGAAGCTATTATCTGTAAGTGCTTTGTTTTTCTCTCTTGCCTGTAACACTGACATTATCAATATCAACATTAATACTTTCATAGTCATGCAAATAAATGCAAACAGAATGCAGAATTAATGCTAATGAAATGCAGAATGAACACAAAGTGATGAATGTATTTAAAACAAGAGGTCTAAGTGAATCTGATATCACTCACCTCACTCCATAACTTAACAGCTGAACATCAGTGTATATATATATATATATATATATATATATATATATATATATACACACACACAATATAAAATTGATGAATGATGGACAGGTGGACCATCACTGAAATCGCTAATTCACCCAACACTCATGTACCGCTAGCCGGACTGCCTGACAGGTGAACTGCGTATATAATATATTATAGCATAAAAAGAACTAATAGAGAAGTACTCTTAAACTCTTTAATACAACTATGTAGCATTTATAACACATTATATCTTTGGCATTCCTTGGGTCTCACCCTCCGCTGCATGAGGTTAGTGTGGTAAGATGGTCGAGAAGCATGCAGTATCTATGAGGCAGAATGGCCAGTATGACTGATGTCAGGGCCGAATGGCCAGCATGCCCTATCTATGAGGCGGAATCACCAGTATGACTGATGCCAGGTCCCTATCTATGAGGCTGAATCACCAGTATGACTGATGTCAGGGCTGAATGGCCAGCATGCCCTATCTATGAGGCGGAATCACCAGTATGACTGATGTCAGGTCCCTATCTATGAGGCGGAATCACCAGTATGACTGATGTCAGGGCTGAATGGCCAGCATGCCCCATCTATGAAGCGGAATCGCCAGTATGACTGATGTCAGGTCCCTATCTATGAGGCAGAATCGCCAGTATGACTGATGTCAGGGCTGAATGGCCAGCATGCTCTATCTATGAGGTGTAATTGCCAGTATGACTGACTGACATAACTGTTAAGGCAGAATTGCCGCTGTAGTTTAATGTGGATATCAGCTCAATATTGTTGCGAAATTCTAGCAGAGTATGTCCCAGGGAAAGATAACCACATTGCAGATGCTATCTCTCGTTTTCAGATGGAAAAATTCTGGCATCTGGCTCCAGCTGCAAAGAAAACTCCTCACCCTTGCCCAGACTTAGAGGAACTGATACTCTACTAAACAAAACTGTGGACCTTTTACTACAAGCAGCACATAGCCCACAGACACAATTGGTTTATTTATCAGGTTGGAAAGCTTTCAGTCATTTTTTGGTCCTGTCGGGTCACTGGGATCATAGGTGTGATCAACCTTCAGTACCAATTGATGAGAATGCCCTTGTTGATTTTGTGGCATATTGCTTCAAGATTATTCATATTCATTATGCATCTATCAAGCTGTATTTGTGTGGTGTGAAGTATTTCTGTGTCAAACGGGGCATATATTACCCCCTCGATGGCCCTTCGTATTCGTGCTGTCCAAGATTGCAAATGGTGTTGTGGGTTGTGAAGAAATTGCAGAGTAATGAACCTAACACAAGGTTACCCATCACCTTCGAAATACTGGCGCGCATGTGTGCTTGGCTTCAGAAAGGTTTCTTTAGTCCCTGGGTGGATGGTATGCTGCTTGCTGCATCTTCATTAGCTTCCTTTGCCTTCTTACGTTGTGGCGAATTTACAGTGACGGCAACTATTGATATGGAGTACTTGCGTATCAGTGACTTTATTATGGCTGGTGATAATCCTAATGGGACTTTAGTATTGAGAGTGTCAAAGTCTGATCCATTCCATTATGGTGTGCAGATCAGACTTTTTGCAATGCATAACTGTACTTGCCCCTTAAGGGCTATGCACGACTATCTTGTGCTCCGCGGCAGGGCTGGCTGTCTTAGGCATTCTGACCCGCTATTTACTACAGATGGTATCAATCCACTTTCTAGATCAGTGTTTTTGGAGAAGTTACATCTGCTCCTGCAGGTACTGGACTATCCACAACACAAATTCAATGGGCACTCCTTTTGGATAGGGGCCGCCACTACAGCAGCTAATGCTGGGATCGAGGACCACCTTATTAAAACGCTAGGCCGTTGGACTTCTGATTCTTATTTACGTTATATCAGGATCTCAAATGATGCCATTCTACATGCATAGCAGGCCATGTGTGGATCTACTCGTTCATAGATAAGTACTACCGTATGAGCAATTTCGTCTACGTGTTTCTTGGATAGAGTGCATTTGATGGAAGTGTGTATGTTCTTATGTGGGTTTGCTGGTGTGTGTCGGTGTATTCTTTCGGATGTGTCATCAGATTCTTTACATGGACTGATTTTCGAGAAAGGATGGGTGTCAGTGTATTCTTTCGGATGTGATCATCGGATTCTGTACATGGAGTTATATCTGAGAGAGGAGTAAGCAGATTCTGTGTATTGTGCCAAGGGTTTCATTGCATTTGGAATGCTGCAGTTTTTCTATGGAGTGTGATCACCAGATTCAGTCGCCCTGTGAGGTGTGTTTCGCATCAGTGGTGTGTTCACAATGTGTTCTGTGAAACAGGATCATCAGATTCATTGGCATTGAACGGTTTTAAGGACCTGTAAAGTGTGCACCCCATGTTTACATCATGTGGTTTGGTGTATCTATTAGGTTTCTAGTTCAATCAGTTTACTGAATGTGCACTGCAAATCTGTTTCCTGCACCTGACTTAATTATTGAATTACATCAAATGTATGTGAGGCTGCGGAGTGGATTTGGAGCTGTTCGTGAAAAACTTGACGTTATTTATACATCGACCCCAACTGGGAACAAGCCGTGAACACTGCAGTGCTGATCGTACATGTTGATAGTTTTAGTTTCGTCATATATGCTTTCTTACAGATTCTTGCATCACAACATTGCTTACAACTACAATCTAGATATACTGTGATTTTAGTACTGTTATCACCATAATATTGTATGCAGGCATGGATCCTTGAACAGTAACACCTTGGCACGGGTCCTTACAGTATTATCCATTTATGATGATTCAAAGTCATATGTTTCTTAATATGACAATGATTCATGGTTCATATTCCTAATTGCTTATATTGTTTGTTGTATATCTCATGCTTATTTTAACAGAACTGCAGGTACTTCTTGTCATACTTATCCGTTCCTTGGGGCTCTCCGCTGCATACTACTGCAGTTCCATTCTCGGCATGCAGCGTCGTTTGGACATTCTGTCCCCAATCCACTCGACTTACAGACATAACAAGTTGTGACGACTCTGCCTCAATACAGCGGCAATTCTGCCTTAACAGTTATGTCAGTCAGTCATACTGGCGATTCCGCCTCATAGATAGGGCATGCTGGCCATTCGGCCCTGACATCAGTCATACTGCAGACCTGCCAACCCTGACGAGTCTGTCTCAGTAAGGCAGTTGATTTTTCTCCGCAAGATTGACCAGTTTTCAGTAAAGTGTAACAAAATATCAATAACTGCTATTGTAAAGCTGGAAAACGTAAATAAAAGTTCAACGCAGAGACGATAAACATCATGTTCAACTGAAAAGTTTGTAAAGTATGCGTAGACTTTATTTACCACTATTACAGTTGCACAAACTTTAGTTCCAAACCCAATGCAACTCAATGGCTTGTTTCTATCTCTCAACTTGATGAAATTCTTTGAAATTCTTTTTCCATTTCACATGATGACGGCAATCATATCTCCTGCCACGAGATATACTCAAATTGGCACATGATGTCCAATAAAATGTCCAATTGTGTCCTTTCCAGCTTTCATTCACAAGAATCTGAATACTCCTTTTTATTCTTCTGTGTTGATTATTAACACATTAACACTTTTTTAGAAGCTTATTTTCCCTTTCGTCTTAAACATACATCACTTTCTGGACGCCATTTAAAAAAATTTCTATAATCAACAGCTTGATCATGCAGATGCTTTGCATGAACAAATAGGTGCAGTTTAAGCATCTGGGGTGCTGCTGTAAAGTTAGTCTGGTTCCCTGACTAATTTTACTAGTTCTAATATGAAACCTGGATCCATATCAAACATGGGTGAACCAAGTCTCCGGATTTTTCGGCAATGATCATTTCTCCGTAGGTTTTGCTTGTATGCCGTAAGTCCATATTTTAAGGGTAATTTTTGTAAGACTTACGGCAAAAATCGTAAGAGTTGGCAGGTCTGATACTGGCGATTCCACCTCAAAGATAGGGCATGCTGGCCATTCGGCCCTGACAACAGTCATACTGGCGATTCCGCCTCATAGATGGGGGCATGCTGGCCATTCGGCCCTGACATCAGTCATACTGGTGATTCTGCCTCATAGATAGGGGCCTGACATCAGTCATACTGGCGATTCCGCCTCATAGATAGTGCATGTCGGCTATTTGGCCCTGACATCAGTCATACTGGCGATTCCGCCTCATAGATACTGCATGCTTCTCGACCTTCTTACCACACTAACCTCATGCAGCGGAGGGTGAGACCCAAGGAATGCCAAAGATGTATACTTATGTAATGTGTTATAAATGCTAAATAGTTGTATTAAAGAGTTTAAGAGTACTTCTCTATTAGTTTTTCTTATGCTATAATATATTATACACGCAGTTCACCTGTCAGGCATTCCGGCTAGCGGTACATGAGTGTTGGGTGAATTAGCGATTTCAGTGATGGTCCACCTCCATCATTCATCTATTTTATATTGTGTAAATAAGTGTTTAATGTAATTAAATAATGTTTACACAAAGAATGGATTCCCAGTCAAAGCCCGTTTTGTGGGTCAGTTCAAAGTCAGTTCAGCAGACACACTAGTTGGGTTGGCTATCAGCCAATCAGAGACAAGGGTCTGCTGTGCTGAGGTAGCTGACAGCAGTCATTCACTTTACAAGTGATCAGCGCTGAGAGTGGAAAGTTTTTGTTTCGTATCCTCCACCGCCCCAACTGCCGCCTGCAGTTCTGTTACATCTTGCTCACCCTTCGCTTTCAGGTCTTCTGATTAACATCCCTTCTGCATACTAATTCCACTATCTCTGGAGGTGGCAACCAGACCCCTCATACTAACAGACTACTCTTGCAATATCTTCTCCAAGTGGTTTCACAACTATTGCAGCATCGGGCATTCTGTCCCCAATCCATTCAACTTACAGACATAACAAAATCCGTTTTCTCCGCCACATATGGCCCCATATATGAGCAGCGACTACGATGGGGTACATCTCCAGCAGGGCCATAGACAACCTGTCTGTGCCTAGTATGTCAAAATTGTCCGGCCATGATCCTTGGAACCATCTGCCTTGGAAAAAACCACCAAATCCGCGAGTTGAAGCTGCATCAGTAAAGAGCTCAAAATCTCTAGCAATAGTAACATTAGAGTCCAAGAAAAAAGAAATTCCATTCCACTGAGCCATAAAGTCACTCCACATCTTTAGATCAAGTCTACATTCGCTACTTATTTTTACATGATGATTCAATTCAGTGGCAGTTGTTGACAAGGATATTAGATATGTTGTGAAAGACCAACCAGGGGCGACCACTCGACATGCATGATGTAAATGGCCCAAAAGACTCAGCAATTCCCTCTTCGTGCAAGATTTCCTTTGCTGGAAAGTTGTTATCAGTGCAGCTAATCTGCTCAGCTTGTCTTGTGGCAATCTAGCTTCCATTTTTTCTGAGTCTAGAATTATATCCAAGTATTCCATGACTGGTGACGGTCCTAAAGTCTTATGGGGAGCAATTGGAATAGATAACCTATTGAAAATCAATGTGATTAATGCCATAGTTCTTTCAGCTGGAAAATCAGGCTCATCAATGGACAAAAAATCACCCAGTAAATGCAAGAAATGTGATATACCATAATTATGTTGAGCTATCCACGAAATCACTCTGGACAATGTATCAAAAATCTTAGGACTACTTCTACTACCAAACACTAACTTGGTGTAGAAATAATATTTGTTCCTCCACTTGACACCATACAGAGGCCACAATGATGTGAGTATGGGAATTAGCTTGAATGCATCGGTAATATCCGTCTTGCACATATTAGCACCCATTCCTAACTGCACCAGAATGTGAATAGCATTGTCTATTTTTACGTATGAGAGAGAAAAATCATCCTTGCTGATTAAGGCATTGATACTTTCATGCTCGAATGAACTGTGTGGTGCTAACAGATCTATTATAAGTCTGTACTTGCCCGAATATTTGCTTTGTGCTACACCCAGGGGGCTAATCTGGAAAATAGGAAATGGCAGACTTTCAAAAGGGCCTATGAGGTAGTTGTTGGAGAGCTCATACTCAAGTAATACGTCAACCACATCAGGTTGTGATGTCGCTGATACCAAATTTTTACACTCAAATGAAGATGTAGGCTGATGAGAAAGTCCTGTATGAAAACCCTGGCTGAGACCATTTATAAGATAGTTCACAAATTCTTTATCAGGATGGTGTTGCAATTCTTCTTGCAGTCTAGTGATGTTGATGGTTGTTACAGCTATATCTTGATTTAGTCATTGAGGTTTTGAAGGTGGCAGCACCTACTTAGTCAACAGGTTGCACTTGAGCTGTGGATGTGTTTTTTTGCAAGTCAAGCACACGTGCACATTACTACAATTGGCTCGGAAACAACCATTTTTTCCATTGAAATTATTGCATACTTCTTTCCCTAAGTGTAATATCTTTCTCTGACCTTGCCTATCTACTGTACTCTGACTATACACTGATGGACTTTGTCTGGGTTGACTAATTAATGTCTGTGGAGCAAGGTGACAGAAGTCTGAATCGTGAGCAAAACTCCAGCAATGATGGCATGGAACAACCTTGTAAGCAGACAAGACATACCTTTGTAGCTTGGGATCGATTCTACTCCAATCTACTTTAATGTTCATGGAGCTGCAGTAAATGGCTGCTTTTTGCGCAAACTCTTTGTGGTACTCATAAAAAGCTGGGCTTCCTTTTGTCAGGCATGCATTTTTATCATCTCTTTCTGATATAGATCCAATTCTTGAGTTCTGGAAGGGAAGGCATTGCACATAAGCGCCTTGTACCAACTAAACGCCAGTACGAACTCGCTAATAGTCAAGTTCTTGGAAAGCCTATGGTAGCAGACTTGTGTAATATTTGAATTTTGACCAGGAAACTTTCCCACTAACTTCATGCCCAACTGACCTGACTGAATGGACGTTTGATCTTCAAATTCATGTGGTATCAGAAGTAAAGATAAATTCACGTATTTACCTGCAATAATCTCCTTCTGCAATTGTGAGCTGATGGGGTCAATATCCGGTAGGGTAGAGATAGGCACGCCATGGTCAGAAAACTCTGTGACAGCCGAAGCGATGCCAGACCTGGTTTCCATGGCTGACATCGCTGTTGCGAGGGTATGCGCCTGTGTCTCAGTACATGGATATCCCATATTGTTGGACACATTTAACTGGGTTTGCATGTTTATTACAGCCGCTTGGAGAGATGAGACTGCTTCCAATAGAATGTTATCATTCTCAGGAAGTATTTGTTGTTGATAATGATTAATGCCTCCAGTGCTAGGAGACTCCCTTTCCGTGGGCGCAAAACTAGGCATTCCTATTGCTCGTGGCTGTGCACTTCGTTGACTGGTTCTCGAAGCTGAGCATGGTGAGGGATGAACTGTATTAGCGGCATATGTAGATCGCCAAAGACTCGTTGCTGGCTGGCTGGCTGGCAGCAATACCGAGCCCCGCCTCGTCTAGGTAATGGGGCGATTCTGTGGGTACTGACGTCATCCCGAGCTGCTGCGAACCCTCCATTCCGGGTGAGTCAGAATCCAGGGGCCTAAATGCTCGTGTTAGGCCGCCATCTTGAATTAGCTTCAAATTTTCTTCATAGATCTGCACATGTTATGCCTTCTTTAGCGAAGCCGGCACAATAATGTTAATTTCACGTATTTTTTGAAGAAGTTTTCCCACTGACCAATTTTGTGGCAAATGAGCATCCCATTGTTGTCTGTTTTTTGCCGCTTTACGACTGCGGCACCCAAGAGAAGATGAAAGCTGTTGCAATTTATCCATGATATACAAAGTCAGCAATTGCCCGCAGAGCAATAGGGTGATATACACGAAGCAAACAGTTTTCTGAGTTAGCAATTGCTCAGCAGAACAATAGGGTTTTGCAGCAGATGGTGCTACACGACATCCACTTAAAGACTTGGGCAAGTTGCAAGTCGTCGTCGCAATGTAATCCAATTAAATCAAATTCTAGCGTCATGCATAGAAATTCAAACTATATCAACATGTTTCCAGTATAGCTTATGATTGGGTCCTGCAAGAATGTCAAGTTCCAATAGCAAACAGTTCTTGAAGCAAGAAGAGAATATAATACAAAACAAAAACTTTCCACTCTCAGCGCTGATCACTTGTAAAGTGAATGACTGCTGTCAGCTACCTCAGCACAGCAGACCCTTGTCTCTGATTGGCTCCTAGCCAACCCAACTAGTGTGTCTGCTGAACTGACCCTGAACTGACCCACAAAACGGGCTTTGACTGGGAATCCATTCTTTGTGTAAACATTATTTAATTACATTAAACACCTATATATATATATAAACACATCACATGTAAACTCTCCTCCAAACTTTATATCATGTTGATTTTTGCTATTTTACTATACCTTGAAAGAAATTCTTTGCAAAGATAAAGACAGTATTAATATATAGTATATTGTTAATGAAGTTATCTAATGTCATGATGATAATAAACTCAAAAGAAGAAAAACATGACTTTATGAGTGGTAATAAGGGCAGCCAATCAGACGCAAGATCACCTCATTAATATGTGTGGATCCTTGATGATATGAGCCCATATTCTAATACTGATCAAATTCAAATCAGAATTAAGGTTTCCAGTGTGGTAATAAGCTCAGCCAAACTTACAAAATCACCTTATTGATATTAATGAATTTAGCTTATTACTGAACCAGATCAAGATCTTGATGATATGAGGAAATATTTCAAGTGTGATCAAATATGGCTTCAAGAGTTTCCAGAGTGGCAACAAGATGAACTAAGCTGACTCAAGATCAACTCTTTAATATATGTACACCTCGCTTATGATGAAACTTGAACAAAATCTTGAACATATATAAGCATGTATTACTAGTCTGATCAAACATGGATCAAAAATATGGTTTCCAGAGTGGCAATAAGCATAGTCAAATCAGATGTAAGATCCCTCATCAAAGTGGATCGAAACATTATTGAATTCATCCAAGAACTTGAGGATATAAGCAGATATTCATTGTATGATCAAAATCTGATCAGAAAACTGCCCTCTATAATGGTAAAAAAAAAAAATCTGATCAGAAACATGGTGTTCAAAGGGGTAATAAGCAAGATTACATTATTAGTATGCATGGATCTCACTCATTATCAACCTCTTTGATCTCTTGATATAAGCATATAGTCCAAGTTTCACAAAAACTGGATTTCTGCAAGATGGCCTTCTGTGTGATATGAATGAATCATGCACATTTTGGAACTCCTCTGAGATTTTGATGATATTCCAAGTTTATTTCACATCAAATCAGAAATATGGACTCCAGAGTGGCAAAAAAGCAATTGCTGATAGATGACAAAACAGACAACACAAGGCCATACCATAAGCTCTCATGGCTTTATGATCAGATGAGCTAAACACAAGTCTCTCACAGGAACTGACACTCTCTTGTTTTAAGAATTCAACAAAATATTTCAAATTAGCAACTTAGGTTTTATATTGAAAGAAAATTTTTCATCCCTTACATGCTATGGAATTGTTCTTGTTAAAGCAGGCATAAACAGGAGGTCCAACTGGACCGCATACTGCTCACCTGAATAATCAATTCATGTCACATAGTGAATGCCAATTCATAAACATATGGAAATTGTTGAGGGAAAGGATAGCTTGGAGCACACAGGCTATAATATCTATTAATGTTGGCATCATTAATCCTCTTTCCTAAATAATATAAATACAGGATCACTTTCAGCGGAGGCAAAGCAAAGTTGTTAAAGTATGTATGCAAAAATTTAGAACATAGTCTTTAATTTTTTGATATGTCAAAGAGTAAGCGGAGCATTGTCAATAGGTCATTTACATCTACATGCATCCAGTGAAATTTAATAATATCAAAACAACAATAAAACTGCACAGACTTACAATTTAATTAATGCTTTCAGCAGTGTTTTCTTCCTGTACTTTCCTTGGAGACTGACCCCTACTCCTCCTTTTGTCCCCTCTTGAGGTGATCTTCACTTTGAACATTTTCCCATTTCTCTTCTGAAAATGAATGAAAGGCTTGTAAAAAATAAAGAGTCAGTAAAACTCATTACTGAAAATGAATGAAAGGCTTGTAAAAAATAAAGAGTCAGTAAAACTCATTACTGAAAATGAATGAAAGGCTTGTAAAAATAGAGTCAGTAAAACTCATTACTGAAAATGAATGAAAGGCTTGTAAAAAATAAAGAGTCAGTAAAACTCATTACTGAAAATGAATGAAAGGCTTGTAAAAAATAAAGAATCAGTAAAACTCATTACTGAAAATGAATGAAAGGCTTGTAAAAAATAAAGAGTCAGTAAAACTCGTTACTGAAAATGAATGAAAGGCTTGTAAAAAATAAAGAGTCAGTAAAACTCATTACTTTTGTTTGAGGTACTTTTCAAGCTTCTTAAAAAAAGGGATGAAAACAGAGTAATGTCTAAATTCACAAAGCAGTGTGAAAAGAAAGCCTCAATGGCATTTATTTGAAACAGGCCAGTGAAACTGTTCAAAATAAATGCACATTCTGCACTTTAACTTCTAACCAATGATGCAATTCAATGGTTTAATATGCCCAGAGTTGCCAACCTTCAATTGTGAAAATCTGTAATAACCAGCTAAAAAATATTTGTTGCTTTGGGCCAAAACCTGAAATTATGTTGATGAAAATCTGTCATTATTCAGTTCAAAAACTGACAAACCAGCAGAAGAATTCAGCATGTGATATTTTCTTCTCTGTGTTTGCTGATTTGGTAAGGGATGCTGTTTCCTAAAATGAATTAATGATCTGATGTGTACATTAAAACCTGTGAATAATGGCCACCCACTGGAAAAGAAAACTGGCCTTTGTACAAAGATAACTTTTGTACACAGGTTCATCTTTTCATATTGATTTTGGAACAAATACCATGTAATAATTATTATTATTATTATTATTCACTGGATTGTTTTTTGTGCACTAAGTATTTAACAAAATCATAAATACATCCATACGTTGTTCTCTCAAGATTACTGCATTCTACTAATCTATAAATTCACTCATCACATTCAGTTCAAATAATCACTTAGTTTGTTTCATTCACCATGACAAAACACTAATATCGCTTCTGATTGACAGCTTACATAAAAAGAGTAAAACAGAGTACTGACTCTTTGGTTGGCCAACCTGTATAAATTAGGCTTGGAAACAGCTGTTCACACTTCAAAAACAATATCTGGAGTAGCCAAGTTATGACTCTATGGTCATAAACAAGTAAAAGAAAGAAGCAAAATCACCAAGTTCAAAAAAATCAACAAATAATTTAATTCTCCTAGCTGGTGTTCGATCCCCAGCCGAGTCATACCAAAGACTTACAAAAATGGTACTAACAGCTGCCTCGCTTGGCACTCAGCATTAAGAGGTTAGTGTTAGGACTGGCCAGCCTGGTGTCAGGATAATGCGATTGGGTGGGACATCATGCTAGATGTCTGCGGCATGATGCCCCAGTGCTAGACACCTCTATAAACTGTCACACTGCAGATATCGTAGCTATATGACGGAAAAATTGTTAAAGCTACATTAAAAATCCAAAACACACACACACACACACACACACACTCTTAGCTTCAAAGTGAAAATTTAAGAAGAACTTACAGTATTGTAAATTAAATCCCAAATAATCCTACATGCTCTACCAAAAGTCCAGCACAGAATATTCCCAATTAATTCCAGTAATCTTTAATGTGATGATGTACCAATAGCACTGATGTATCCCAATGATAAAATCTTGAATGTCTTTGAATGAGACCTCAATAAAGTGGACCACTGTATTGAACTTTTGACAGAACATGTAGGATTATTTGGGACCCCCTCATGAACAGATCCCCTGACCAGCAGCCACCCACTTTTTACCGCCAGAATCCTTTGCTTGACACCAACGACTTTGTGTTCAAAAGTACCCCTCAAGAAAGACCACCGCTCTAACATGACCAGTGACCAGCATATTAGTGCAAAAATGTAAAATTTACCCCTCACAAGCAGACACACTTTATTTTAATATGTGTCCAGAACCAATATTTAATTCATATGGTATGATAAGTAATCTGATTATCTTTACCAATGTCCGTTTCCTGACGTCAGGTTTTCACTACTGAAAGAAGTGTTGGCTAAATTACATGTACCACTAAGGTTAATAATATATTGTTAATGCCAACTTTTAAAGGAAATGGGGTCAACAATGTTGTTATAGAATTCTGGGCTTCAGTGGTTGAGTTTTTTTTTCTTTAATAATTTAAACTAGATGTAATAGTCAAGATCATAACATGGTCAGCATAGGCTAAATATAGATTTTGTGGAGTAAAACACAGAGAGATATTAACCTTGAAAAAAAAGGATACCAGACAAAGACCAAAAATCAGGTGACAGTATATGTATTAATTCCTTAATAAACAAGGCATTTCATCAAATCAACAAAAGTTTCATATGCATAATTAAGTTGCAGTATTGAACAAATAGCGACAGAAGAATAAATTGTTACAAAACTTTAACATGTCATCACACAAAGGAAGAATTAATACTTTGGATAGAAAAGTAAAATTTGCTGACTTGATGACAATGGGGAGGGTTCAAGAGTTCTTGCTGAAAACTTTTATGTTGGGAAGACTCAAATATACAACACTGTAATACATAAGGAGAATACTCTGCGGCAGTGGGAAAATGGAAAGAGAATGATTTTAAACGCTAAGAAATGTATGTACCAAGATTTAAATGACATTTTTAAATGGTTTTGCCATGCGCATGTCAACAATACCCTACACACAGTTCAAGCTTAAGAATAAGCGCTATTAATGTTAACTTGAAATTAGTCAGTTCTTAAGACAAGAAGAACCTTTTAATAATTAGTGCTACTTTTAAATGAAGATATTAAATGCTTTGACGTTATTTATAGCTTTCTTACTACATACACATACTTGCCGCAAATATAGTCCCCCTCTGGAAAGGCCACCCGTCTTGTACAGCCACTTTCTGGTGCAGAAGGACTGGCCGTATAAGAGGGGGACCACTGTAATCCTGAACTAGTGTTTTAGTCCAAAAAGTTAATCAGCACACTGTAATTGCAATGCATAATTTAAATAAATGATTCCTCTTAAGTTATATCTGATCACTTCTAAAAGTAAGTCCAGTCTGACATTACAATGGAAATTAAAAATTTGTTGACAAAACCTCATTTAAACACATCCTCACTTGACCTATGTTGCAATAGTATTTCTATAAAAAAAAACCTCAGTCATCTTAATGGAAAATTACAGCAAACTATAAATAAGTTTGCTTCCAGAATTTTCTAAGGTCATAATCAAAGATATGTCTTGAACTCAAATTCAAGTAAACATCTTTAAAATAAAATTAAATTAGTCAGGTAGGCCCAAACTCCGAACCCCAATTACAGACAAAGATCAAGCACACAAATTATATATACATAACAGCCAGTAGCTCAATTCAGAGAGATCAAAAGACAGTTGACTTATGTGAGAGCTATGTAATGAATAGGGAATCAGAATGAACTGTATTGCGAATTCTTTGTGACCCATGAACCGAAACTTCTTCTGCCTTTACGGATAAGTTTTAAATATTGAATGATTCCTGACCATAATAATTAAAAGGAATGTGACTAGAATATGTTCTCAAGGATTATGTTTTTTCACCAGAAGCAGCTCTAATGTAAAGACAAAGAGATGAAGATATCAAACAATACCATTCACAGTGGCATAAAATGTGAACTCCATTTCTGCTGTGATAATGTGATTACTTTTCCCATCAACCAGCAAACAAATTGCTTTGACCCTGTGACCTAATGATAAATACTATTTTGCTTTTGAATTTGACATACTGACACATTTGCATTACAATGACAATATGACTACTGTATTTACTATACAACATGTGGGACACTATAGATTCATTCCTAAGTAATTTTTTTTTTGGTACCCTGTATATTCTGGGACAGATCATTGTTCTTTAGTTGTATGTTTTGAGACACCTTTTCATCCATAATACTGATGCTTAGCTGGTAAAATGATTAATAAGGATATCAACTGTGAGATTTAAAAATGAAATGATTGGAAACCTGCATGTCCAAAAATGCACTAAAACTTAAATTTTATTAAAAATAATAAAATTTTAAAAAAGTGTTTTCACACCTTTCTTCCTAACTGCAAACTTCTGAAGAACAAAATTTTATAAATCTAGGTACAATATTTGAAACTCTAGATGCTTGCAGTATGTATAAAATACTTTAAATTAATATTATTTTAAAGTTTTTATGCCACACTATTCCCATAATTTTATACATACTGACAATGGTATACACTGTATTCATTACACAATACTAGTATCTATATTTAATTGAATCTGAATAATTTAAAATACAGAAATATTACTTGTCACTGAATGAAGCATCCATTAATGTTGCTTACCCTCAGGTGTTTGCTAGTAAGTATATTGCTTCCATTTTCACTGATGTCTGAACAACTTGTATTAGTATTATGTATTTTGATGTACACTGTTTCACAGGGTCTCATTATTACATATTTATGCCACCCCCCCAACATATTATGCCACTTGAAATCTAAACACAGCATGTAGTCCAAAATTTTGACATTTGGAGATCAGCAATTTTCTCATCAACAAAGGGGAATCTGCAAATGTGTCAAAACATTGAACATTTTGAATAGTACCTTAAACTAAATAAATGTTGTGATATTCCATATTTCTTCAAACGAATTAAAAAGTGCCAAAATGTATCCCATGTTTTTCCTTTCTAGGGTAAAATCGTCCCCAATTATAAATTTGAATTAACCTCACTTTGATTTACTCCAAAATAAAATAAAATCCAGGCAAAATCAGAGAATGAAAATGCATGCTATGTTCCTTGATTCAATTGCATGCATCCTTGTACCTGAAAAATGAGTAGTAAATAAATTAAAACTTGAGATAATGCTTAACAATACTCCTCAAGAATTTTAATAGATTAATCCATGTTTATAAGTCTACAGACTGCCAAAGCTGCAACTCAGAAGTCTATACCCCTTAAGCTGGTGATCAGACCTATTAAAATTACATATCTGGTAATTAAAAAGTTATGAAATTGTTATATGGTGTGCTGAATTTGGGCTAAAAGTTGAAATACTTTTGGAATGTAACATATTTTTCAGCTTTCAGAATGATGTCACTAGCTATATGTACTACTTCTGTCATGCTGACAATGCATCTTATGGTTTGGTTCACATGACTGACCAACTTAATTCAAAACACAATTCAGGCAAGGCATGCCAATTAAAATTTTCAAAAATATTTTTATAAAGGGTACAACTGTTGCTCTTTCTATGACAATGATGTGCCATTATGGGTTCATAAAATGAATGACATAATAAAATGAACAGAAGTCTTTAATTGGCACACTTTCTCAACTGCAAGGCTAGCCCAACAAAAAGAACTGTGCAGGAAAAGCATATTTTCTGGGATT
>JAECUM010019057.1:0-16510 GCA_016617855.1 Megalonaias nervosa | reverse complement strand
GTCGTGATTCCGCAAATATGATCTATGACCACACATATAGCTTCGCATGTCTAGGTGAATTAATCTCACACTTGTTGCTCCGCTTCGATTATCTTTTCACGCTGATACCATTGGTGGTTCATCATGGTTCTTCTATTAATAATGTGATGGCGTAGTATAATTGCGCGACAGACTGAACTTGATCAAGTGCAAAACGCACAAGCGTTTATAACCAATTACCCTCTGTCACTGATACAAATGGCATACAATCATAGAAAATAACTTGTGGAATATGTAAATTTCCGCTCACTACCCGTTCTGGAGAATATCACCAGGTTCGTATAAAGGCATACAGATTACACTATCGAATAATGTCTAAAACTATATTTCTTGTCTTTACCCAAGAATGTTAACAGCGAAAGTGCGTCTTTGTTCGATAACAGTCAAAATATGTTTGTCTTTTGTGAGCTACTGTTTGTGTGACATATTCGTTGTGAAGAGTAAACGGGTTGGATTCTGACCGGCTATGGTCTTTTCATGTAACTTTACTTTCAGACCGAAATGACTGTTTACGACTGGCAACGCTTTACCAATTGGTGCCCATAGATGTGCAATCAGAATAGTCATGGGGGCATGCCATTTATACCTGGGAAATCGCATGTAGTCTCTGGAAATACAAGACTAACACTAAGATCTATTTTCTTACAATAATTTGGTGATAATGCACTAAAGTCAATCGAGTTGTGTTCGTACGCGTACGTGGTAATTCCTTGAGGTATATCCATTGTTTTGTGTCCAACGGTGACAAATTCATCTTGGTGTATCTGTGCACACACATGTGATGACCCTGCGACCGAATAATATTAGCTGTGTTTGCAAATTTACGTCGCTTGCGAGTAAGTTCAACATAAATGTATTACCTAACATCCTTTTCAACAATGTACTCCATTTTCGTTATTTACGGCGATGGTTCGACCACAATCGAGCACATTGTAGGAAGCAATCCCACATGCTCCTCGATTAGCTTCCCTGTGTTTTGTGTTTGAATTTTCCTAAGACCGTTTTGGTGGTGGTACCAAACACGCTGTTCTTTCGGATACTCGCTGTCATCAAATTGGTTTACTACAAGCGCCTCATCCATAGTCGTGTGCACACCATTGGAGTTAATATGTATCGATATCGAGTCCATATGTGTGTACAATATTTTACATTGTCACCATGCAGCGGTTTCATCTTGTCAAACTAAAGCTAGTTATTTGAGCAGTTTTAATAAGTCCAACACTGATGCGTTAAAATGAATAAATTTTGTCAAATTCAGTTTCGATTTTTTACTATATACTGCAATGAGTCCACCATCGAAGATCTTCCGGGATTCAATTGCTTATCTTGTTCGCTCTCCTAACAAGGTGAGTTGAATTTTCCTTCTCAATTTTTCCATCGTTTTGCCAAATACAAAATTATCCGAAAGTTTGAAATAGTCTTAGTTTTAGTATCTGTTCTCAGACTTATATTCATCTGTATATAAGACGTGATGTAAGCATGTTGGAGAAATCCGAGCGGTAGATAGATTATATTTGCGAGCATTCAATACAACCGCAGATTTCGTACGGGGACTACATTTGAGTTTTTAGTCAAAGAATTTCTAATACGTTCAGTCTATTTAGTAAACCTGTGTCCGGATTTGTCTACAATTCCACACTGATAAGGTTATGGATTGGCAATGACAGTGTCTCCGGGGCCAGCGGATTATTACTATGGGTGTGGTAAAGTTCTTCAGGTTATTCTAGATAAATTTCAAAGAAATATATGTGGACACCTCTGTTCTCGTACTCGTGTACATGAGTTTGGATATTTATGTTGATACGACTCTATGTTATAAAGCTAAGTAAAAGAACGAAGCAAAACAAACAGATTTTGTAAAACTTAACAAACCAATTTAATAAGCAATGTTATAAAATGAAAATTCAAGAGGAACTTACTTTATCATTCAATCCTAAATTATCCTAAAAGTTCTGTTTTAGTTCAAAAGAATGAAATGTTCTGTATACATTTCATATCCGGAAAGGTTCACATTAGGATTAATGTGAAGCAGGTTAGGTTACGGCCACCATTTCTACCGTGTTGAACGGTCTGATCCTAACTGAGGATGCCGATTTGCACTGTTATTCCGGTCCAGTGATTGGTGATCCATTTCCTGAGCCGCCTGTATGCAGGTAAGCACATACAGCTCGCAATGTATCCACATCTGCCTCTTTTCCGCTCGCCCATCGCCGCAGAACTTGAGAGGTGTTTGGTGTGAAGCTGATTAGTGTCTATACTTGCGCATGTACTGTATGTAAATTGAGGGAAAGTTGCTCAGATTCATTAATCACCTGTCCAAGACTGAATTCATTTAGTACGACAATATCGACACGTTTAGATACAAGTCCCGATGCAGCAGATGACCATCAGTTTCTACTGCACCTGGGTTGATACCCAGCGCTGTCCCCACTGCCCTTGCAATCTGCATTCACGTTAAGGGTTAAGCATATCTAATAAGCCGCTTGATCCTCGCAAAGGACGTTCCAGTTGGAGACACGTCTAGCCGTCTCAATGCGTCAACCGTCACAGGTAGTACCGTCTGCTGTTACTAAGCTTGGCAGGTGATACCTGACCTGACACATCAACTCGCTTATGTTTATCTATTAAAATACCAGGACTGCGATTAAAATGTTGCCAAGGCCTGTCAGATATAACACCACGACTTGTGAACTTTGTTCTCGTGTTATTACCTTAACCTCAAGTATTAATACCTGGCGATACCGTTCTTGGAGAATATGTACTTTGGAGACACATATTGTAACCGTAATCATAAAATGCTTTCTGACAGGTCGAAGTTTATTGCACGGCTTAAGTGGCCAAATGAGGTTTATTGAAGCACCTGGATAATATTTACAGAATTCGTAATTGAAACTGTAATCGCTTATAATAATCATGTCCTATCACGAAGTGTACGTTGGTCTATGCCTAAAGTAGGTTCCAAAAAGGAACACATACATAACCGATTAAGGTGGCATATTGAAGATTTGTACTACAAATTAATTAGTCCTCTATGATATGGACCACTTAAAACGAAAACTAGTCGTAATACATTCAAGAGGGTTTGGATGGGTATCAGTCGCTACACAAAAATCAACATCTTTTGATCATTTTAAGTGATAACAAGCAGCAGAGAGGGTGAACAGACCAAGGCGGCGCGTAAAAATAAAGGTTCCTACAAAAAATAGAAACAAAATAAGGTCGATAAAGCCAAACTGAAGTTTTTCAAACATTAGGCTGAGTCGTTTACACACATGTGGTCACCACCCACCAACCCCCCGCTGCTGTCAATTTTATAAATTCAAAAATAAACAGCAGCTATGACGTTCAGTCTACTATTCCATTGGGTCCCTTCTGCCGGTAAAGTCTTTTGCCAATAAGGTCCTAAGAGTCCCTTAATGAGGCCTTAAGCCCACAGGGCACTCTTTCATCGGTTAAGACCTGTCTTATGGTCCACATGCACCTTATTGAGACTTTTTGGTCCGGCGGACATTCTTTCTGAATGCCCCTATCTGGGTACTTTCAGTGGTCACGGCTTCACATCATCCTGCTGTTTATTTTAGGACGCAAGCGCATATAGTAACCCCCCCCCCCAATCAAACCCTGGAGAAAGTGCAAAACTGCACTCTCCACATTGTTTGACGTTGGCGAGGGTTACATGAGGCTTATGCTTGCGCCCCAATTATTAAAATAAGTGACATCCCAGGCCCACAAACCACCGACATGTGACAGTCATGGGGAACCGAACCCTAGACCTCGAGTACGAGAGTCAGACGCGATAGCAATGTACAATGTTCCACTTGCAAATATGTGTTTCAAAAATAAATATATAAGCATTGACTCTGTCACCTTGACTATGTCAAGGATGATCAGTATTTTATATGATTCTGAATAAAATCTGCAATTTTACATATTTGTGCCGTTTCTGACTTGTTTAAATATTATACTATCAACCCTTGATTCAATGAAGACAGAACTATCTAGCAATGAATGCATGGATCGATATTATTCAGTTCATTCCGGTCTGAACAAAAAAATCAATAATGACTAATTGTCTATAGCGTGGTTCGTCCTGATTTTAGGCAACAGATTTTTGTGGTCTGATTATATGAAATAGGTAGATTTCTCAGGCTTTTCAAAGATATGAGGCTGGGAAATCGAAGTCAAAGAAGAAACATGACTGTATAGGTATGAAACTATTAATTATCTATGTACCGTTTTATCCTTCACTGTCAAGGAAAATAACTGCTTCATTACTATATGAGCTATTCAGTATCAAGGACCAAATATTCTATCAATACCAGCAGCAGAGAGAGTGTAATTAAACCATTGTGTTATATCAATAATGATTGGTGAAGCTCACTCAACAAGATTAGCTCGAGAGCGACTAGAAGCGATACAAAATATATTTCGCGTCATAATAGTGTCAAGCAAAAATTACAGCAACGTCAACAAGCACAAGAAGAACTTACAGAATCCGCAGAACAATTATTTAAACCTATCACGAGAACTACTGAAGATATTCTTCCCGTGTTGAAAAAGACCGCTGAATCAACTGCAAAAATAGCGGAGCGAACTAAACAGACAATAGAAAATAGCTGCGGTTCAGCCAACTAAAGAAATAGATCAAGCGGAAGGTGATACTCAACAAGAATCAGAAGCACGAGCCAGGGTTAATCTGTTTGATAAATTTACCGAAGATTTTATTAATGATATCAGACAGGCTAAAAATATAAACCAATTAGTTGCGAGTGCTGTGAAACGTTATGAAAACCGAAAACAGTTTTTAAAACCTGAATACGCTGATGATCCTGTAAGTCGCGAAAATTGGTACAAATGGATATATCGTATATATTACAACACTGATAGAATTCGAAACAGCGATCCAAGATATATAGCATATATTCATGCGATAGATGAATATATTTCGTTTATACAATTACCACCAGAACAACAACAACGAATACGACAACAACAAAAACAGCTGCAGCAAAAACCACAATCACAACAACTACCATCATCATCGCCACCGCCAAAACAGCGAGCAAAACGACGACAAAAGGAATCAAAATAACAATAATAGTTATCATCACCACAACCACGAGAAATATCATCCAGCGATGAAGCATTTTATTCCCCAGCAGAAGAATCCCCAGATATTATTGATTATTTATTAAGTCCGGATAAAAGTGATACTGATAAAGGTGCAACTGGAAGTGGTGTTAATACAACAACTGGAAGTGGTCTTGTTACTTGTCCTAACAACGTCCTTGCCGACGTGGATAGATTAGAAATTCTGATTGGTGGGAAACGAGCCGGTAATAATTCTCCAGAAATTATTAATGAAGCAGCTGCTATTTGTCAACGATTATTTACAGGCGGTATCATGGATATTGACGTGTATCGGTCCCTCATTAATGAAATTACCGATGATTATCATAGTGACTAAGTCACTGATTAAACAGTTAGATATTATTATTATAATAGATGATCATACATGTTGCTCAACGTGGACCAACTATGGTCAGGGTGGTAAATTCAAGATTACCTGTATACAAAAACTTCTACGGAGATGGACTCGGTGATGTTGTTCAGGGTTTATTTAGAAGGATAGCCCCAAAAGCAAAACCGATTGCAAAGCAATTAGGCATGAAAGCTATTGATGTTATTCGTGAAAAAGGTATTAGTGCTGCTGGTGACGTTGCTAGTAAAGCATTCTCTGCAATCAAAGATAGACTAGCACGATTAATACGACGAAAACCTCAGCCAGTAAAATTACCCAGCACTGAAGTGATGCCTGGAAGTGTTAGTAAAATAATAAATCAAGCCGCAAATAAAAAACTAGCAGAGTTAGCCGAAGAGGGCGAGAAAAAACGTAGTAGCAAATCTGATAGCGGGCAGTGGTCTTCGTGTTAGACGATGACCAATAACATAACATGTTCAAACGTGTACCTGATCCCGCATTTGACATGGATGCGCCAGTTCTCAAAGATGAATCGGTACGTGATTATCAATATTATTCTTACGACGCACGATTACCAAATCAACGCGGACGAATTGAATTACAAGTTCAAGATACAAGTAGATATTTCTTGCCCGTGGAAGCATTTATTGAAGTAGAAGGTGAAATTTTAAAAACAGATGATGCTGAATACGGAGCCAATGATAATTTTAGTTTTGTTAATAATGGTATCATGGCGTTGTTCGACAGCGCCACGTACATGATCGACGGAAGAAATATTGAATCGATTCAAAAAGATATTGATGTTGCCACGACGATACTTGGCCTTGCAAGATACAGCGACGATTATACAAGCTCAGCTGGTCCATCAATGATGTTTGCGAAGGACACTTCTAATCATCCTGAATTAAGACAATATAATTTGGTACAAACACCTCAAGATACTGCAGCTGACCCACAACCAGCTGGAATGATAGCCCGACCCGCCGCTGCATTTTCGATATTGCAAAGTGCTAATGATAATTTCAACTTGGGATTCAAATCACGCAGAGCAATGTTGCAGGGAAACAGAAGAATTTCTTGCGCGATTCCGTTATCACATATTTTTGGATTCTGCAGACATGTACGAAAGGAACCAAACATACAGTTGTACTCGTACGAAAAGCAACCGACGATGATGCAATATGGCACGTTGAAGGAGCTAACGACGCTGCAACCATGGCACTTCATGGTAAAGTAAATCTAACAAAACTTTCATTGTGGATGCCAGTAATGACTCCAGCAATATCTGAAGAAGATCGGCTACTTGCTTTCATGAGCAGCGGCGGCAAGTCGACGTTATCATGGTTAACAACAACCACAGATGCTGTTAAGTAACGTTAATGGGTTATTTACGTGGCAAATAGCATCACAACAGGGCATCGCTGCCCCGCGACATATATTCATTGCGTTTCAAAATACTGCACGATTGAATGATCAAACGCGTAGCATTATGATATTTGACAAACTCGGTGCTTCCGAAGTTTCATTGAGAATAAACGGATATCAGAAACCATCTGAGGATATTTTGTTAAATTTTGAACAAAACAGTGTCGCACGTGCGTATCATCGTCTAATGTCGTTTATGGGACGTGATCAAAATATTGATACTGGTTTACAAATATCACAGCTAGATTTTACAACACTGTACCCGATTTATTACTTTTCGCTGGAACATTTGGATTTGTTTAGACAGTCCGTCGTTGACATACATTTTCGAGCTCGCTTTAACAGAATTGTTGGAGAAGTTCCTAATTACAGAGCAATCGCCGTTATACTCAGCGATAAAACAATGTTACTTGAAGGTGTTGGCGGACGAATGAGAGTCGTTGATGCTCCAGTAGAAAATATGCAAGTGTTAATTTAGAAGTTAGAAATATATCATAAATGTCATATCATCATGTTAGTGTCAGTCTGACCCCGGGTCAGATTAAACGATTACAATCACCGTTAGCATCACGATGCCGAACAAAAATATCATTAAAACAAGAACCAATGAGCGGGGCAAATAAATTATCGTTGACCGAACGTCAGTTTAAAAGATTCAACGAAGCTCAACACACCAATAAAGGAATACGATTAAATCTTTCCGTGGGTGTAATCAAGGATACTATTAAAACCGGAGGAATATTTCCGCTTTTCGCAGCTATCCCAGCATTAATAACCGCAGCCGCTCCAGCTGTTGCAAAAGCTGCTGCGTTAGGTGCAGTTGGGACAGCTGCTGGAATGGCATTAAAGAAAGCAACAGGAAAAGGAATCAAAGAAAAAAAGGAAAAGGTCTGAGACTTCCAGGAACTCGATACGGGAGAGGATTAAGAATTCCAGGGACTCGCTGATTTTCCCGATGTCTAACTTTGATTTACTCGATGCTGCTGCGCGATTAAATATAAAGAATTTTAGAGGTGTTTTTATGCGTGATCAATTACCGAAAAATCCAAATCTGATTGAAACAGGTATTATTAATCTCGATAAAAGCTCTGGTCGTGGTACTCACTGGGTTGCGTACGCGATTGATCCACGTGGAATTATTTATTTCGATTCGTACGGACTGGCACCACCAAAAGAATTTTTAAAATACGTCGGCAGAGTGCAAAGCACTCCGGTGCAAAGTACTGCACTTCAAAATATTCCAATATGGTATTCAACGCTACCAACACAAAAAATAACCGACCCGCCGATATGTGGCCGTGAAGCACTAGCAGTACTTGATGCTGTATCAAGATCAACGAAACCACCTCATAAAACGGTACACGAATATACATTAAATAATCGCTAATCATATAATGGTTGATATTTATGGAAGATCTTCTACTAGTGCTCTCAACGGCAAGAAGAAGGAAGATATTGATTTATCAAAATACGCCACCAAAGACGATCTTGCTGATATTATGAATTTATCTGGAGTTGACCGAGATGAAGTTGTTATTTTTCAGGATACATTCGGTGTTTTAAAGACGAGTAATATCAAGTGGATCGATATAATTCGTAGAGTTATTGGTGTTACCACGGACAATATTCCAGTATTTACTGACGGTGGTAAAATCAGAGACTCAAATGTATCAATCGCAACTATCAGAGATGAAATTAAAAAAAGCGTCGCTGATCATTTAAAATCCACCGGTGATACAATGACAGATGAACTTAACATGAATGGAAACAAAATCGTTGCTTTAAGAGAACCAGCAGGTGATGAAGATGCCGCAACAAAGAAATATGTGGATGATAAAAATATTCCAATGACAACTTCGTTGTCGACGATCAATGATGGAATGATCGCACTTAGAACTGAATTTTATAATCACATACAACTGTTTATGAATTTTCGCAGAGACGTAAACAAAACCACTAATGATTTTTTGGGAAGTCCACCAACCGTTGATATTTAACTCGCCGACGTCAACATGAAACTCAATGATATTGTCAGTGGAATTCCTAATATCGTCAATAAAACCAATCTGATTAAAATTCCACACAAACAAATTAGCAACATCACGTACACGGTGGCATCTGGGGTATCAAGGTGGACACCGCGCGATAACACTCTCGAATATACCGCAGAAGTAACTCGGTTATACTGGCTGTCCATGCATGGTTGGGAAATTACTGCGGCCACTTCATCATCACCGAATGTATATCATAATCCTCTACTGGTGATGCTGAACAAGGACATCAACGGAAATACCCCCGAGATGTTACTGGTGGTGTCTGGAATTTATCACTGTCTTAGACAACAACTAAAGTATAATGATAGACGTTAACAGATACAGATACAATCAAGTAACAACATGGCAGAATAAACTAAAAACCATCGTCGATAATCATACAGCAAAAATAAAGAAATATCGTAGACGTGCGGTTGTCGTTGATATCATCGTTTCTTCGGTTTCCGCGATTGTTGCTGGAACCGGCGTAGTATTATCAACGCTGACGATGACAGCGCCGATCGTTGTAACAATCATTGTTTCATAGTCAACCACGATCGCTGGAATATTTAATATTATCGCGAAAAAGATAAATACGTGCACGAATGAAAAATTGAACGAGTACACGATGAAATTACATACTGCAACGACAGCATACTCTAAATTATCATCACTGATTTCTTCGTCGCTTAATGATGGAATAATATCTGACCAAGAGATCAGTATTATAATGAAGATATACAATGAGGCATTTGATGAAAAAGTTCCTGAACAGGATTTAAAACAATAATAGTATAATAATGTCAACGTTCGATCAGCGATCGCAGGAATTATTACAACAGATCGTCACTAATACTACTCCGGTAAGAACCACAATGATATCAGCGAGTTCAACTAATCCTGAATTCAGTATTAATTTTCCAACTGCAATACCAGCTTCCGAGATAGCGCTACCGCAATTACGAGTTTATCACAGTTGGTCCAATATCAGGTCAAAATCGTTTGGTGGACTATAACCGAATAATTCATTAGTATTTGCAAATAAAAATAAACCCGATGAAACTCCTGATTGGCAAGTAGTTAGTATTCCAACGGGCACTTCTCAAATAGAACAGATCAATGAAGAATTCCAACGCAGAATTAAATCCATCACAGGAAAAGAAGCAAAGATTGCTATTACTGTTCATGAGCCAACACTGTCTTCGGCCGTTGAAATATTATCACCGGATTATGATGTGGACATTTATCAAAGTTCGATTAGAACTGTGTTGGGATGGCCCGAGGTCGCGCCGGTTTATGAAGGTCCACCAGAACCAAAACGAGATGACTTTCTGACAACTGATCGAAAATTCATCAAAATTCCAGATTACCGAAATAATAATTATCCGTGGGTCATTGATAAACTATTTACTGATGGACAAGAAAAAATTCCTGATCTGAGTGTAAATGGACGTTTGATATGGGATATGACAATTACCACCGTTACAATCCTAGACGTAGTAGATGAATTTAACCGGGCGTTTACCAATGTTAAAAATTTAATCGTTGATCTGACATATTATTACAGCGATGATGTGAAAAAAATATCATAGAAGCAATTCAGCATCTGAAATCAGTATTATTTGATTTCGAATATATTAAACATGTTTTAGCCGACACTACCAGAATTCCTTGAAGATATTCAGCATAGTTGTGTCTAATATGGACATGGTGGATTATGGAATACCAAATACGATCATCGAAAAGTTATATCGGTTGATATGGTTGCGTGTTATCCTGGGATTTTTCTTGGATACAGAGACTGTTCTGAATACTTCAAAAGATTCGGACATCCGACACATGAAATGACAAGAGTTGCGATAAATGGACCATTACCTGATTTTGATTTAACTGGATTCGCTTGTGTAAAATCATTTAAGTTTTGTAATAATCTTCATCCGATCGTTTATGCGTGGTTTGGTAGACATTTCTCACAAAAATATTGGGTTCCAATAGTGCTATTACGATACATGCTTGATACTGAAATCTTAATGTCGTTGAGTGTAAGTGAAGCTATTATATCATATCATCAGCAGAAACAAGTTTGGTTACCACAACAAACGAAACATTCACCGACTGATCCAGATGAAGATTGGGATAAAATTGATTATGAAAATAAAGTTGCAAAAGATCTCGGTAGAACAATAATTTGTAAGTTTACTCAAGGTGGTTTGTATGATCATAAAGGACATTGTACAAGATTAATCATGGATGATGCTGAGTTAGATTTTATAATTACTGATACAACGAACAAAGGAACGTTTATAAGCAGAAGTAATGCTTATTTGTCAGACGCAATTAAATTAGGTACAATCGTGAGTTATATCGATGGTGAATCACCGCAATTCACTCATTTAAGATCTTCTATGCTTGCTTACGTTTCTATAAATTTATTATCGATGATAAATAGATTTCCTTGTTACGCTGTCAGAGTTGCTAAGGATTCGTTTTATATAAATAGCGCGTACGTGGATTTGGTAAAACCGTTACTCGGTAATGGTGAATGGGGATCATGGAAAATAAAACACGAAAATATACTCGATTATTCTGAATCAGCAGACGTTAATATCAAAGAAATATACTAAGGTGATGACAATCAAATACCAGTATCAACATCACCATCTGTATTTCATCCCGTGGCCAGACATAAAACCATTTATCTCAATGGACCTGGAGGTTCTGGTAAAACAACACGTGCCATTGAATTATTTCATCAGAGTTCAGATATGATTGTGTTGACACCTACACATAGACTAGCAAGAGAAATAAAACAACGAGGAGTAAAATCATGTACATACTATAGTTTCTTCAGATGGTGTGGAGATACGTGGACACCTGAGCGAATGGGTGAGAAATATGTTCGAAAATCATCATCTGGGATTAGATTTATACGGTGTCGTTAGAAACACTAAAAATATTTCTTTGATTGGTTATTAACGAAAAATACTGCTGTGATTATGTGCGGCGACCATGGTCAACCATCACCTTTCGTCAGTCAATCTCCACATGAGTGGTTAAAATCATTTGTGGATTATTATGAGGAGATAACCGATGATCATTGAGCTATTGATGAACCTCTGAAAGAATTTAAAAGATTAATCAGACTACAGCCAGATAGAATACAATGTGAGATAATGCGAGATATAATTCCGGAAACTCCTGTAAATGATTTTTGGAATTTATGGAGACCAAATGATTTAATAGTTGCGAGTAGAAAAATAGTTCGTGATGAATTGCAAGAGAAATTATTTCTGTCACATAAAGAAAAATTTTCAAATCTACCCGTACCATTGTGTTATCGCCCAGCGGATACTCGACGACAGAATACTGAAGTTGAAATTCCAGGAACAAATGAAAAATAAAATCTTGTATTGAATGATATTGTTTTGGTTGATGTTAATGTTGTTGAGAGCGCGTTGATCATGAATAAAACTCCATGGAAATTAGGATATGCTATAACGATTCATTCTTCACAAGGACTAACTATTACTGATACAAATATCTGGATTGTCGATGATAGAATCGAATGGTCAAATTTAGTTTATCTCGCAGTGTCTCGAGTCAGAAGAATATCTCAACTACACAGGGTTATTATGAATGCTACAGAAAATAATAATCAAACTGCTAGCGACGACAACGAAGTTGTTGTTGGTGTAATAAGAAAAAAACTATTTGGTTATAAGCAATGTGACAAAAAAATAATCGCCATTTTGATATTGATACTGAATTGATTATGACACTAAAACAAGGACTGAATAATCATTGTGCAAGTTGTAACTGTAATATGCTATGGGAGTATTCGAGTAATAATCCAAGACAGTTCACCGTGGATAGAATTAATAGTGATCTTGGTCATACACGTGATAATGTTATATTGACATGTCCTGAATGTAATCAACGTCGGGGCGCTGGACGCCCTGGTGCTAGTTTGCAAAAGTGAACGCGGTGGTAATTGTGTGTCTTCAGGAATTACTTGTAGTTGTTCACGTACAAATCCACGTTGAGGAGCAGTTGAATCTAGTCTGTAGATGGCAGGTCTACCCGTAGATCTAACCACGCTAGAAATTTTATGTGTGGTCACACTCCAGATAGGATCAGTTGCTCTTTTTTCTACCCCCTTCAAGTTCACCAGGTTCATATAAATACCTTACAGTCACATTACCTAACGCTGTCTGTTTTGAAAAGTCACGTCGTTGTCCGTAGCCATCGCTACGGGGTATATGTTTCTTTGTAATTGCATTAATAGGTTTCATAGAAGTTGCACGAGTAATTTCATTATTTAACGCAGCTATCACACTTGGTAATCTTGCAACCCATTCACGAGATCTCATGTCGCCCTGAATTATTTCCTTCGCATACTGGTATCCAAATAACCGCTCAGCGAATGTTCGAATAAATCGTTCAAATATTGCCTGATCTCGATGAATGCGATGTGTCCTTGTCTGATTGTGACATTATGCTTTTTCATCAGCGATGATACTGCACCAAGAAATTCTTTGCCGGGATCAACTTGTAGCAACTGTGGCCATCGTAATGGTCCTCGTTGATAAATTCATTCAAACGCAGATGCAACTTCAGTTGCTGTTTTTGTTGATAGCGGCTCCGCTTCTTTATATCTACGTGCAACATCAACGACAGTTAACGCGTATTTGTATGTGCGTGATTGACGTCCACGTGTTTTAATAGTATCGTGCGGTAAAAACAAAATATCTGCTTGATGAACTTCATTGGGAACGCTGACATCAAAATACGCGTACTGAATTTTTTTAGGTGGACGTAGATAGATTTGCCATATTGCCTGTCGTGCTAACCACGCTGCAGCAACAGCACGTGAGACTTTTGCTGCTGTAGCGAGTTTACTAATCGCTGCTTTACCCTTCCAATATCCTCTTGGGCTATAATAAATGGATTCCATTATAATAGTTATATAATTAATTACCCAGCCCCTAGCATTATTTTGTTTTTCATAGCAGATTTCACTAGAAAACTAGCGAGTTTTTCTCTGAGAGATTTATCAGGTATAGAATTTAACGCATGAATCAGTTTCACATCTGCGAGATGCCGTTGTTGTAAATCTTTGCTTTTATTCGCAACATCATGAACATGACACGCTTGATCAATCTTGATTATTGGATACTCTCCTGGTCTTGGTTGATCTTGATCATCAAGTCGAATATCAAGTCGAGTTCCAGGACCACAATAATTGTATCCTTGTAAGTGTTTTTCCCCGGGATATTTCGCCCACGGAACTCCTGGTAATTTTCCCAACGAAGCGGCGATATCACCTCCTGTCTTTGTACTTGAAATAAATTTATACTTTTTTGTACCACACTTTTCACACTTACCTGTCAGTGCGCGTTTTTTATTTTTTGTTATCATTGTTGTTAATCCAGTGGTGGACGTGGCTGCCCTGCATCGAAAACAATATAAATTCATATTATTTATCATATGGATATAATTGACTATTCGGCGACACGAAAACAAGAACCAGTCAAGCATCACCCAGCATTGCCAAATTCTATTAGGGCAATCATAATAGGTCCATCTGGATCAGGAAAAACACAATTATTGCTTAATTTGATAATGAGATGGCTCAATTGGGATAAATTATATTTAGTAGCTCCATCTGTAGATGACCAGCGATGCTATGAAGTACTTAAGGATTTTAATGAAAATGCAAAATCGTTATATGAAGACAGTGACGTTATTGACTTTATAACTGATATTGAGGAAGCGCCATCCGTAAATGACCTTCATGGAAGTATTAATAATTTAGTAGTATACGATGATGTCATGCTGGATAAACAATCAAATCTTGCCCGGATATTTTACAGAGGCAGACATAAAAACACAGACGTGATTTATGTTACCCAGCGTTATACACAAATTCCAAAAGTGATCAGGGATAACTGTAATATTTTAGTTGTGTGTAACGGAGTTGATACACATACGCTTCGAAATATTTATTAGACTTGGTGTTCAGGGGATATGGACATGAATAAATTTAAAAATTTCTTTGCACACGCGCACTCTACCCCGTTCGGTTTCATCACGATAAACCTGCATGACCCAAGATCTATGTATCGTATAGGTACCGATAGAATATTTGGTCCTTTATGCTGAATAACTCTGTCACTCATAGAGTAATGAAGCAGTTATTTTGTTTGACAGTCAAGGATAAAACGATGCATAGATAATTAATAGTTTCATACCTATACAGTCATGTTTCTTCTTTGACTTCGATTTCCCAGCCTCATATCTTTGAAACGTCTGAGAAATCTACCTATTTCATATAATCAGACCTCAAAAATCTGTTGCCTAAAATCAGGACGAACCACGCTATAGACAATTAGTCATTATTGATTTTTTTGTTCAGACCGGAATGAACTGAATAATATCGATCCATGCATTCATTGCTAGATAGTTCTGTCCTCATTAAATCTAGGGTTGATATTATAATATTTAAACAAGTCAGAAAAGGCAGATATATGTAAAATTGCAGATTTTATTCAGAATCATATAAAATACTGATCATCCTTGACATAGTCAAGGTGACAGAGTCAATGCTTATATATTTATTTTTGAAACACATATTTGCAAGTGGAACATTGTACATTTCTATCGCGTCTGACTCTCGTACTCGAGGTCTAGGGTTCGGTTCCCCATGACTGACACATGTCGGTGGTTTGTGGGCCTGGGATGTCACTTATTTTAATAATTGGGGCGCAAGTATAAGGCTCATGTAATCCTTGCCAACGTCAAACAATGTGGCGAGTGCAGTTTTGCACTTTCCCCGGGGTTTGATGGGGGGGGGGGTTACTATAAGCGCTTGCGTCCTAAAACAAACAGCAGGATGATGTGAAGCCGTGACCACTGAAAGTACCCAGATAGGGGCATTCAGAAAGAATGTCCGCCGGACTAAAACGTCTCAATAAGGTTCCCGTGGACCATAAGACAGGTCTTAACCGATGAAAGAGTGCCCTGTGGGCTTAGGGCCTCAATAAGGGACTCTTAGGACCTTATTGGCAAGAGACTTTACCGGCATAAGGGACCCAATGGAATAGTAGACTGAACGTCATAGCTGCTGTTTATTTTTGAATTTATAGAATTGACAGCAGCAGGGTGGGTGACCACATGTGTGTAAACGACTCAGCCTAATGTTTGAAAAACTTCAATTTGGCTTTATCGACCTTACTTTGTTTTTCATTTACAGATGGCGCTTCATCAATATCAGTTATAAAGTCAATAACGTCACTGTCTTCATATAACGATTTTACATTTTCATTAAAATCCTTTTGTGTATGAACCTTTATTTTTACGCGCCGCCTTGGTCTGTTCACCCTCCCTGCTGCTTGACAGAACGTAATTATTTTCAAACCATTATAGAGAATAATTACAATATAAGACTTTAAAACAGTTTGTGTTATATATAACACAGTCATGTTTCCGAGCGGAGGAAAAAGACTATAAGCCAGTTATCACGTACGCCATG
>JAECUM010019056.1:0-58112 GCA_016617855.1 Megalonaias nervosa | reverse complement strand
CTCAAGGTAAGGTTTTGAATATGAAAACCACAAGTTGTCTGCCCATGTAGATAAGAGTATGACAGAATGGACTCTTAGATATGATGAGATTGGTGATTGGTTGTACAATCAAAACACAAACATCCGATATCAAGAGCAGTACACACGAAAGAGCGAGTTGGAGGAGTTTCTCTTCTGAATACATTCCCTGAGCACATCAGCATTAGGAATATGAACTAGTGACCTCCCAAATCATTCCCTACACCAAGATAAAAATTCACCTTTACTGTCTGGACAAAAGACAGTTGTTGCCCATTACCTCCCCTTGCTACTGCTAGGTGTTTTCAAGCTTCACTTCCATACACAACCTCTTATGGAATAAGGCCCCCCCACCATGAATCTAAGTCTTTGTGTGTGATATTCAAGCGTTCCATTCCAAATTTGGATTTATTTGGACTAACATTGACCTTTGTTTCCACAGCAATGACTGCTATCCAATTTCAGGAAAGCATTCTGTAAGACAGACACACACACAGCAGAATTTCACACACAAGTCTCAGCTTAGTGACAGAGATGTAGCAGACTTTGGAATGTCACCCTTGTCAGTAAAGATGGACCAGAGACACTTAAATGACACATGATAGTTGGTCAGAATTTCATTGATGTAGGCTGTATGCTGGAGCTGGTATTGATGCCAATTTTCTAGCCAGTGAAACACAGATTATCTGTGCCCACCTTTTTGCCTGCAGTACATGTGTGGAAATCTGATAGCACAGTACACTGGCCAATTCCATGACTACAGTGATCATTTCACAACTTGCAGTAAGAATTGCATTGCTAAGTATCATTTTGTATTGATTCTCTACCTCTTGTATTGATATGTCTATAAGTACAGCGAAAGTGTCAATGCATCACAAGATTGTTTTACCCCTACTCCTAAGGAGCTCCTATCTGCTCAGATTCATTAGGATCTGGATTTTTCCATCACCATACAAGTTTGTGGAACAATAAGGACAAGTTTCTCTCTGAGTTTCAGTGAATGTTTTTTTTTTTAAGAAGAAAAGGCATGCTTCATCATTTTAACGATGGTTAAAATTTTGTGTTCAAGTTTGTGAAAGTCACACGTTACATTTGTTTCTCCATTCAGCTGAAACTTTTGTGTAATATTACCATAGGTATGAAATTATATAATGTCGCACCTGTATATAAATAATGGTCAACAAATAATGGTAATAGGGAAAAAAGTCTGAATATAATACTTTTCTGGCCCTCACCTAAAATTGCTGGAAACAAGTAGAAAAATGCTACAGTATTATTTTTTATGGAGTCAGAATTGACGAAGAAATACCATAGAACTATGGCCATGTACAAAATCACCAGGATCTGGAAGTAGCAGAAAATGTCTGCATTTGACCCTAGCACAAAGTTCTCACCATCAGTAGAACTTGAACTTGTAGAGCTAAAGTGTCTTCAGCTTGATCAGTGAATGACAGTGCTTTTAAGTCTCATGGTAAGAGTGAAGCATTTAAAAAGAACGAAATACCAATGATATGAATGAATTTAAAATGTTATTTTGCTTAAAAATGAAAAAATGACCAGTTTGTTACTGGGGCAAATAAGACTTCCAAATCTCAAAATGTTGACTGCACCCCATGAGGTACAGTGTCTTCCTTAGGGTCTAGATACCACAATCCCCTTTTTACTTTATTTGCACTTAATTACTGTATTGCTTGTTAACAAACTTTTTGTCTTTTGAAAAGTGCTTTAAGTTCCAGATAAAATAACTGTATGAGCCACAATTTTTTTTTGTAACATATATTCCTTGTTTTAGTTTTGAGACCTGGTTTGATGTGGAGCACATAGGATCTGATGATGTGAATGAACAGATTGTAGCAGAGGAACAGAGGAATAATATACTATCCATGTTGCATCAGGTAATATAGTTAAGTTAAAAAAACAAAGAACACAAAAAACTGTCCATGTTGCATCAGGTAATACACTAAAAAAAAATTTAAAAAATACTCTCCATGTTGCATCAGGTAATACAGTTATAGGTAAAAGAAACCAACACAAAATCTGTCCATGTTGCATCAGGTAATATAGTCCAAGATTTTTTTTTAAAAAAACCCACGAATTCCATGTTCTATCCAAAATTACACTTAAAGATTAAAAAAAAAACTTAATGTTTCATGAGATAATACAGCTAGAGGTAAAAACAAAAACCCACAAAAACTGTCCATGTTGCATCAGGTAACAGTCAAAGATTAAAAAAACAACAACATAAGAACTGTCCATGTTGCATTAGGTAATATAGTTACAGATACAAAGAACAAAAACACAAAATAATGTCTTTGTTGCATCAGGTAATACAGTTGAAGATAAAAAACAACACAAAAAAACTGTCCATGTTACATCAGGTAAAAAGAATTAAAGGTAAAAATAGCAAAAGCTGTCCATGTTGCATCAGGTAATATAATTGTAGATTGGTGTGAATTTTTAAGATCTTAGAACCTGATACTTCATCTAAAGGCTATGAACATTTTTATATATGCTTAGCGCTGTTACGTATCATCAGTGTCAGTTGCAGTATTCAATTGAAACTTTGGGATAATATTACAATAGGTCTGAAACTTATATTCCAATATGTGAAGAGCTCCTTGCCTGTGTTACTTCACCACAACATCTTGTATCATGTCAGCAGCATTGAAATGTTGTGTGAACATGTAAGAAAGTAAGGTACAGAGTTATACTGACATGCATATAGATGCAGTTGAGGTGCTAGGTTCTGCAAAACAATTATTTTCCCTTCTTTGCAGATCTTGGCACCTTTCATGTTGCGCCGTGTGAAATCGGATGTGGACCTGATAATCCCACCAAAGAAGGAGGTGCTGGTTTATGCACCACTCACAAAAGAACAGCAGGAGTTGTACACCAGCCTTGTGGACAAGACAATCTTGCAGAAAATTCAAGAAAAGAATGTGAGCTTTTATATAGTTACATCAAACTCTTAAGATATGAATTAAGTTCGATATTAAGATTGCCAAACAAAACAAATAGGTCTATACTTCCTGAAGTTTTAAGTTAAATGAAATCTTTTTTGTTACATAATTCAGAATAAAAGAGGTGCCCATCCATGCTTATGAAACACTTATCATATGCTGAATCAATACTGGATATATGATTATTATAGATTAGAGAATTTTAATTGTGTTTACTAGCTCCTTATTTGGTATCGCTTTCAATGGCAGAAAAATAAGGAGGTTATAGAGCTGAATGAGAAAGGCCGGCCCAAGAGGAAATCAAGTTGTAAGAAAGTTGACTACAGTTTAATGATGGAGACTGCTGACGACTCCAAGATGCCTAGCAAGTGGAAGAAAAAGGAGGATGAGGAAAATATAGAAGCATGGGTGACAGCCATCATGGACAACCAGAAAGCCAAGTCAAACAAGTAAAGGGAGCAAGAGAGTCTAAACTTAACTTTACACCAACAATTTTAGGAGCACGTTTTAAATTAAATGTTTTCTTTAATTCTTTTGAGGTTTGGTTCAGACTCAGGACTCCTTGGGTGCAGTGAACACAAGCACTTTATGTGTCATAATGTCATACATTTATCTTCTTAGCTGAGATTTTTTCAGCAAGAATAAATTGGTCTGATGGCTTATTTATGAGCTGTAATGTTGTTACAACTTTTTTTAATTGGGTATTTTGAAAAGAAAAGATGTGGCTGAAAATTCTATTTAAAAAAATTCCTGCAGGTTGTAAAAGTTGATACTTTGCCACCTTTTTCTGAGGACAGTCCTTTCATTGGTCCTAGCTTCTCATCTTGTTTGTCAGACTTCACATTTTCCATACTTTACAGAATGGTCCTGCTTTTTTTTTCATTTTATTTCGAAAATTGATTATACACTGCATAAATGGCTGTAGCTATGCAAGTTCCAAGATCGGCTCAGTGATGTGGACTTGGGTGTTTGAGAACAGATTGGCAACTTTGACTATTTTGGACAGCCAATATGTTTGAAAAGAGCATCCTTTTGTTCAGCTTAGTAATTGACATAATGTGATTCTGTTTTTTCCCCACCACATAAAATATCTCTATTTTCCCTTTCTTTTTCCTTCTTTTCTAAGCACCATTTAAAAGAAAAGAATTAGGAAATTAATGATTATGTTGGAACAATGATTGGGCTTACTGGAATGATGTAAAAGACATGGGTTTTTTTTCTTTCTTTTTGCTGGTCTTAACAGTGCTTTGATCACATTATTGGCTATATTTTGCTGAGGATTTTGGCGTTAAGTGCCTTTCCCAAGGACACGCCATGGGAACTGTTCTCAGCAGGTATCAAAACTACAACCCTTGAATACAAGTCTTAAGCTATACTGACTAAACTACCACAGTACCTCCAAAGAAACAGAAGATTGTGACTGAATGTAACAGTAATGTGGTTGGTGCTAGGGTTCAGCATAGCTTTCACTTTGGTGAGCGGGGCCTTCCATTAGATTTAAAGTTGGAGGGTGAGTTGCCCAAGTAGGCAGAGGGTTTGGAGGACCTCACCCAATGGGAATACAGGTTTTTTTGAAACAAATAGCCAGGTGTAAAGTAAAAGTAGCTAGGCAAACTACCCAGTTCTCTGCTTAGAAGAAAAGCCCTGGTGAATGTGTACATGCCTGTGCCTGTACATAAAAACTGCTGTACAAGCATCCACTTTCTAGATTAACCTCAGTATTCAAGTTGTTTACTTTCCTTTTATTTCAGTACCTTTTATCCCATCTGCTTTGAATCTGGAATACGTTTAGAATAATGTTTTTATTACATTGGTGCATCTTGATGTGTACAGCAGCAGTTTAGGAAGGATAGGACATTGTGACAATACATTTCATGTCTCCTTGACCTTTAAGTCATTGTTATAATACATTTCATGCCTCCCTGACCTTTTGGTTATTGTGACAATACATTTCATGCCTTCCTGACTTGTAGGTCATTGTGACAATATCATTTCATGTCTTCCTGACCTTAAGTCAATGCGACAATACAATTCATGCCTTGCTGACTTAGGTTAAGTTGTTACATTACTTAGGTTCTTTTATGTTCCTGGATACATCTTGCTTCATGAAATACCAAATTGCCCAAGTAGGTCAGTTTGGTGATGTAACTTCTTTGTTTTTGGTCAGTTTGTTGGGTACTATGGGCCACTGAATTGTTGAGATTAAATGGCGTTTTGTCTTGGTGGGTACAACATCATTTCACAAGTGGTACATCGTTATGATGTACATTTCCTTTTGAAACTTTAGTGGGCTCAATTATTAGAGTCTGGTACATATGTATGGCAGCTTGCATGCACTTGGCATAGATTATGTGATAGAGATAATTGTGCCATATAATGATGCATGTACTGAAATGCCTATTTCTCAGACCCCTTATGAATATTCCATTATAGTTTAAGCTGACAGATTGTTCCAGTTGACACCTGTCTTTGTGTTTGTACATTGGAATGTAAATAAGGGCAAATTCAAATTTATGTGAACAATAAAAAACCCAGACAAGTCACGTTCTAGTTTCTCACCTAGACAGAGTTACTTACATATTGTCATGTACTCAGTCTAAAACATGTCACAAGTTAATTATTATAAACATCACTTGATTAAAAGTGAAAATTACAGCTAATGACTCTTTAATGTAAATTATGAAATTAATTGCAATAAAAGTTTGGCAAATCCGGTTTATTTATAAATTTATATGGAACAATATTTGGAAATTATTTATTGGTATGTTGTACATTCATGTTGGTCATAAACTTGAAAGTGAAGAATTAGATATCCTACTCAATATATTGCTTACATTAATTATGCATAGAAAATTTTGATTGACAGTAATTGAATTGATGCTTGAAATTAAAGAGTACATTGTAATCTTGTAAATACCATCCTGACATTTTCAAGGTAGTAATGCTTCACTTGACTTCAGAAGGAAGCAATGTTTATATAGTTTATTTCTCTGAGCATGGAGTATATTTGCTTCATAATGTCTATGCCTGGATTCAGAAGATAGTATCAACTGAACTTATTTAGCTAACTTCAATGGAACTAAACTTTATTGATATGATAAATGTTTTTGTAGACCTTCTCTTAAGGAGGAGAAGGTGTCGCAGGTGACGGTGCGGCTGAGCAACATAATGATGCAACTTCGGAAGTGCTGTAACCACCCATACCTCCTGGAGTATCCTCTGGAACTGAAGACAGGGCAGTTCAAGATCGATGAGAACCTTGTAAAGGTCTGTGGCAAGATGATGATGCTGGACAGGATGCTAGAGGCCCTACAGAAAAGGGGACACAAGGTGAAGAAATCATGTGGTAGTTCTGACACTCAGGTTCATAGATTAAGAAAGACTCCACTTAGAAAGTGTAAGTAGAGGCACTACAAAAAAGGGGACACAAGGCGAAATCGTGGTAGTTTTAAGGACAGTCAGGTTCATAGATTAAGAAAGACTTCACTTAGAAAGTGTAAGTAGATTTTAGTTCTCAGATGCAGTGACATGCTTTAATAAAGGTTCTCAGTGACATGTTTTTATAATGGCTGTCAGTGACATGTTTTAATAAAGGCTCTCAGTTTTGACTTGATTTGGATCTTATGTTTGTTCAGGCATGCAGTTTCAAGATGACACACTGCACACTGAATCACTTAAATTGTGAACAATGGAGAAGAAACCAAAACTGAGAAGGGTTTGCAGTATCGTATGGTGTGAAAATGATGATGGACGATAAACATGGAGGTTCATGTCTCTTTCATTAGTTGTATTCTCTGCCTTCGTCATTATCATTTCTACTGTGGGCTTCTTCTGGCATGGGTTTCCCTCCATTGTTGACAATTTAAGCAATTTGGTATGCAGTGTGTAGAGATTTTGAAAATACTTTCACAGTTTGCATTGAATTTTGTCTAAGGCTAGATCAAAAGTGCCTACAATACACTGAATATTTTCAGGTGTTAATTTTCTCCCAGATGACCAAGATGCTGGACATCATTGAAGATTTCTGCTGCTTGAGGAACTATGGATACTGCCGCCTTGACGGGACATGTAATCTTGTTATTAGGAAAGAACAGGTACAAAACCTTACAGTTGGAAGATGTTAAAGCTAACTTGATATGAAAGAATTGTCAATTTTACATGTACTTTATATATTGTAAGTCGATTCCAGCAAACTGTAGACAAATCTACCATAGCATAATGCGCCGGCAGATCTAGATCTATGCAGTATGTTAGGAGTAATTGGTAGACCATGATTTGCCAGTGCGTTATGTGATAGCTGATAAGGGTCTGTATTGTTTGCAGTTGGACCTGACTTTTAAGTTAGTACATATAGTAAGTGATCTTCACTTATATTTTGTAATCTGGCTTTTTCTTGTTGATACATTTGCATAGGTTGATAGCAGGTTTATCTGTAAACTAGGTCACATCGAAAGTACTCGTCCTTTGGGGAGCTGTGATAGCTTCATTGCTGGAGCATTGGACTTGTAATCAAAGGTCACAGATTCATTTACTATCCTGGTCACATGCCTTGGTATGTCCTTGGCCGAGTCATTTAGGTCCCATTTCCTCTGACAGCATGGGATTGCCAATAATTTGTTGAAAGTGCCATGAAAACCAAACATCTTCAGTATACTTGTTCTGTCTTGGGTTAGTGGTTCTTTGACACTGCTACCTCTAGCTTTAGAACTGCTTGAATTTTGGAGAATAGAACAGGTGTAGGAAAATTGAGATGTGATAAGTTCAGGGTGTGATCGATCAGTAACCAAGTCATTAACCTTTTCAGTTTTACAAAGCTCCTAGCGCATTGGTTAATGAAATATAATCTAGCACATTTCCTCCCTCTAGCACATTTCCTCCCTATTTCACTGGATTTTAAATTAGGGTAAGTATTTTTTAAAGATATAAATATATTATAATAATTATATACTAAGTACTTCAATACTAGGCAAAACCTGCTCAATTAGATGCACAAATCAATATTGGAAATTTTTTTTGTTTTTTTTTATTTTGTCCTGGGGAAAAAAGTGCTAGGGTAGGCAACAAATAGGGATGCTCTTCACCATTACTCTCATATAGCCTTGCTGTTTGTATAAATGCAGGCCACAAAAAAATGACCCGAGGGCCTGAGTTGGACCACCCTAAACTAGCACATCATTCCTGTATTCACTGGAAACTTTTCTTGTGTGCATTAGCAGATAGTATTTTATGGCATTGTTTACAGATGAGGTGTAATACTTTACATGCTGCCAGTTCACTATGAACTTTGATTAGAATCCCATTTTCAATTTTCATGCTACCAGTTCATTATGAACTTTGATTAGAATCCCATTTTCAGTTTACATTCTTACAGAGTGTTTAAATTATGAAGGGTGGGGTTAAAATGAATAAAATTGTCTGACATGTTTCCGCATCACAAAATAGGTAACTACTTCTACTTTTTATGCGTCCTGCTTTATATATGAAGGGTTCATCTAGTGTTGCCCAACTTTTACTTTTTATGCATCCTGCTTTATATATGAAGGGTTCATCTAGTGTTGCCCAACTTTTACTTTTTATGCATCCTGCTTTGTATATGAAGGGTTCATCTAGTGTTGCCCAACTTTTACTTTTTATGCGTCCTGCTTTATATATGAAGGGTTCATCTAGTGTTGCCCAAGTTATGTTACATGCATCAAAAAGTTTTGTTTCTGCTACAGTAATTTTTGAAGGACTTGTTGATTGAATCCAGAATTCGGTGTGAGGCTTGGTACTAACAGTACCATGGTCCAGTTTGCTTTTCATTGTTTTCAGGCATACATTGTGTGCTTGACAACTTTTGAAGGATGTGATGACTTGGAATTTTTATTCAAATTTGATTTAACTATTTTCCAATAGAATTTTATGGTTATGGCACCTTGTTATCCTTCATCTTCTGGTCAGTTACTTATAAAAGACTGGGCTGTTCAAGAAATACATACTTGGGATTCAGGGAAGGCACTTTCACTTTGGAGCAGTCACCGATAGATGCAGTTTAGAATTTTATATAGTTTAGTTTGAGTATCAGAGTACCATGGCATATATTTAATAATAATAAAAAAACAACCTAACATGTATGCATAAATGGCACAGCCCTTAATGGATTAAACAAATATTAAAATGATGCATTTCATGAAGAAAGCCTATGTCACAAGAGTTATGGCCCCTCTCTGATTTAGAACTTTGTCCTGTAGTTGCATTATACTGATGGATTCATCTGACTTTTATGGAAACATTTATAGTTTCAAAAATATTGTGGAGTTGTTGTCCCTTTATTTAACATAACAACAAGGGTATGCCCCAAAAGACATTGCTACATTTGGGGTATAATCAGAGCTGTTACTTCTATCTATTTGCTATATTTTCCATGGAAATTTCATGAAAATAACGGACTGTGACACAAGTAATAAAATTTATGCGCCGGGTTTTTCTGGGGTATAGTTTCACATTCCAGACTTTTATCCATTTGTTGGGATAATTATATGTATGACAACGGTGGTAGGTCATATAGGGTAATTATATATATGACAACAGTGGTAGGTCATATAGGGGAATTATATTATCAGAATAGTGGTAGGGCATATAGGGGAGTTATATATATGACAACAGTGGTAGGGCATATAGGGTAATTACATATATGACAACAGTGGTAGGGCATATAGGGAATTAGTTATATGACAACAGTGGTAGGGCATATAGGGTAATTACATATATGACAACAGTGGTAGGGCATATAGGGGAATTATATTATCAGAACAGTGGTAGGGCATATAGGGGAATTATATAATCACAACAGTGGTGGGGCATAGAGTATAATTATATACATCACAACAGTGGTAGAGCATATAGGATAATTTTATTATCACAACAGTGGTAGAGCATATAGGGTAATTTTATTATCACAACAGTGGTAGGGCATCACAACATAGGGTAATTTTATTATCACAACAGTGGTAGAGCATATAGGGTAATTTTATTATCACAACAGTGGTAGGGCATATAGGGTAATTTTATTATCACAACAATGGTAGGGCATATAGGGGAATTATATATATCACAACAATGGTAGGGCATATAGGGGAATTATATATATCACAACAGTGGTTGGGCATATAGGATAATTATATAACATTGGTAGGCATCTAGGCTGATTATATATATCACAGTGGATTATATAGGGCAAGTCCTAACAATCTGTATATCTGTCACTGATTAAATTTTATGTTTAGGTGAGTTTTCAGGCACTGGTGGGGGTAGCTTGTGATAAGAACACTTTTTTAGTTCAAATATTAATCCTTTTTTTATATTTTCTACATGAATCAGATAGAGCAATTCAACAGAGACTCGGACATGTTCATATTTCTATTGAGCACACGAGCTGGAGGTCTTGGGATAAATTTGACTGCTGCTGACACAGTCATCATCTACGATAGCGACTGGGTATGTATTAAGTTGCATCATTATTTCTTGCAGATGTTTGTGTTGATTAAAGAGATTAGTAGTGTTTCAGAGTCAGTTATATAAAGTTTATTTTAGGAGGATGCTTTAGTACAAGGGGAACTGCAGTTTGTACAGCAACCTGGATATTACAAGGTCAAATGGAGCACTACAGTTTAAATTCTTTTAATAAATGATTTTATTATGCCTTCGATTTTAGATCCATTTGTAATTGGTTTAAATTGAAAATACCGTAGTATAATTTATTTTATGGCTTTAAAGAGGAAAGAAAAACTTTTTCATGTGTACTTAAATTTGTTGCTTTGCCAGTGAAGATTTGCTGATTTGTAGGTATTTAATTTCATTGAATAACCTGTACAAATATCTAAAATAAAGAATACAAAAGAACAAAACTAGGAGAACAGCAAATGAGAGTTGCTTCAATGGTTTAAACAGCACTACCACCTGTGTCAGCAAACACCTGTCAAGATAAATTACATTCAGCATCAAAGGGAGATGATGCAACCAACAACACTAAGCTACTAATCAATTATTAAAATACATATGCATGATCTCATCTTTACAACACTGTCATTAATGTTACACCATCAGTACTTTCTGATAGCTTTGGTGGCCTAGTGGCTACAGCATCCACCTTGGATGCGGGAGGTCGCAGGTTTGAAACCCAGCTGAGTGATACCAGAGGATTCTAAAAATGGTACTAACAGCTGCCTTGCTAGGTGCTCAGCATTAAGAGGTTATTGTTAGGACTGGTTGGCCTGGTATCAGGATAATGTGACTGGGTGGGGCATCATGCTACATGTCTGCGACATGATACCCCAGTGTTTGACATAACTATAAACTGCTACACTGCAGACATTGTAGCGATATGACAGAAAAATTGTTAAAGCTACATTAAAAATCCAAATCACACACACACACTCAGTACTTTCTGACAATTATATCATTAACACAATGGCTTAAGTGTGGTAGAACTCAAATTAGATCCCCATCAGTTTGGATAATGTCAAACACGTGACAAACTGCCGTTTTGCACAGGGAGGTTAGCAAGCAGTGTCAACGTGTGTGAAAGAGGTGACCAAATTATCAGTGGTGTTGAGAATATTGGACTTGTTTAATTCAACAATTTCAGGATTATTTACCCAACTAAAATTTGTGTGTATGGCAGGTACACTTGGAGGATTGCCATGAACTTGACTCGTACATTGATCCCAAGATCTAGTTCTTCCTAATGAAAATGGTGACACTTGGACATCCAGTAATGCTGCCACAGCTGTCATCTTGAAATCTTGTTATTACTACTTCTTCATGGAAATCTTGAAATTATAGTTATTGCTACTCCTTCCAAATGGATGTTCTATGAACATGAGGTTTTCACCAATAGACTTCTTATGATGTTGGGTCCTAAATGAAAATGCTGCCAGTCATACATAAGTATATCATTGGTCTTGAAAATCTTGTTGTCGCTACTGAAGGGATGGTCATATTGACATGGACTTTTTTTACAAAAGACATCTGATGACGTCAGTTTATCCAATCGGATAACCAGTATGTCCACTGTAGGAGCTAATTTAACAATGTTATTGTCTCTGAAGAATATCTCGGGTTAAAAGGGACCACTGAGGTGGCCAAGTATTTAGAGCGTCCACTTCGGATGCAGGAGGTCGCGGGTTCGAACCCTGACTGAGTCATACCAAAGACTTATAAAAATGGTACTAACAGCTGCCTCGCTTGGTGTTCAGCATTAAGAGGTTAGTGTTAGGACTGGTCGGCCTGATGTCGGATAATGTGACTGGGTGGGACGTGATGCTACATATCTACGGCATGATGCCCCATTGCTAGACATCACTATAAACTGCCACAGTGCAGACATCATTGCAATATGACTGAAATATTGTTAAAGTTACATTAAAAATCCAAAACACACACACACACACTCTCCAGTTAAAAGGAAGTAATGGTCTTATCATGCATTCTTGCAAATTCTTTTTTTCCAGTAGAGCATGATTCCTTTGAAGGGACTATTGTTCTGTTTGCTCACCTGCTCAACAGCTGTTTGAGTTTAGGTCCTGGCTCTGTGTCTGTCACCATCCACAGTGCTATTTTCAACTTGTTCTTCAGAACAGCCAAGTCAGTTTTTAAGAAATATTTCTTAGGACAAACTCCACACATATGCATCCCAAGGTGTCTCCCTTTGCATGGCATTGCTTCCATAGCAGCCATATGGAAAACCTATTTTCAGTTTTGACCAAATCATGTTCATAGGTTTCTTACATCATGCCGAATGTTTCTTAGACTATATTATACAGATGGAAATTTTCCGGTTTTAGTTGGAAATCCATTTCTTTTTAATGCAGACCAGTTTTCCTTTTTTGAGGTGAAATTTCTAGCAGACTTTTATTTTTTAAATATCAGAATATTTGTTCCAGGATGTAATTGGTGTTGGAAAGAAGGTAACAAAACACCAAGACACGGTATCCCGGAACTTAATTGTGCAGTCAGGAATTGTTCATTATTTTAGTTGTTCCTTATGCAGTTTCAAGTAATGTTTCGCAATCTCAGATTTTTTCATGGCTTCTATGGAAGTGAAATTTGTTGAAAGAGGAAAATGTATGGGTACAACTAACTCTGAAAAGTCAGTAAAAATATCTATTCAGATGGAGCTGGCTAGAAGAAAAAAAATCACATTAATGTTTTTGGAATAAATTTGGACATTGGAGGAACCGGAACATGCCTGGTGCATGAGCTGCCAAGACAAAATTCTGGATCAGCTGGCAAAAAAAGTGCTCCTTAACCATGCAAATACAAAAGCACGGTCAGAAAAGATCAGGTTTAAATATGCAACAGCTTCCAGCAGTTTTTCAGTCACTTTCGTCTTTGAAAATGGCAGTGACTGCCTCAGGCCAAAAGAAAATGTTTCCGGTCAGCTAATGATACGTTTTCCATTGCTGACCCTAGCACCTTTTTAACCCTGGGGTAAAGAAAAAAATTCAGAAATAAAAAGTCGAGAAAATTGATATGTGCATCCAATTGTACTGGTTTAGCCCGGTACTATAAATGCTTAGTACATTACCAATCATTATAGGATATATAATGTTTAAAAACAACCTGCCTACCCAAATTTTAAAACCAGTGCAATAGGAAATTCATTGTATATCTGTTGCCAATTTCGTTTCTACACAATAACACAAGTTTTCCTCTGTCTGTAGTTCTTAAATTTGTAGATGGCTTATACTTGGGATAAGGAAGAAACCTTACAATTTTGGCTCAAGGTCACAGTGACTGCAAGAACAAAATTGGTTTCCACATAATTTATTGAGTCCTTCATGCTGTACAGTTACCAAGCTTTGTAGAAGACTTGAACATTGGGTACCCCATTTGTATTTTGGTGGTAGGTGGATGGGTCATAGGTCAACGTTGGTGACGGAAAGAACAAAAATGGATAGCCACATAGTTTTTACTGGGCAGTGTAATTTATAAGAGTTGCTTCCCTTGTCTGAGACTTTTTTTTGGTCTATCTGGAGGGCCAGATTAAAGAGACTGCAGAAAGTAAGTCCTAATGTTAATGTGATTGGGTTAGTATTGTTAGAGAAACATAATTTACTAAAACATTTATACTTGCTTTTGCAAATTAACAATAATTGCTCTTGTATTGAGATTAAATGAGCAATTGCCCACTGAAATAATATGGTCATGGTACCTGAAGCAGACCTGCCAACCCTACTGAAAAAATCGGGAGAATCCCGATTTTTGGACCTATCTCCCGATTCCCCGATTTTTAAGAAAAAATCCAGATTTTTCAACTCCTCAAGAAAAAAAATAATCCGTATCTTTTCTAAACAAAAATATCATTTTCTTTTTCCCTGTTTCTGTATCCAGTTTTTCTGTGTCTGGTATGTTTCTTAGTACTTTACCATATCCGGGCTGATTTTCCGGTTATCATCCACCAATACAAAGAGATTGTCACACTGTGGTTCTCTTTATACAACCCCATCAGCAAATCTCAGCAACATAATGGATATGTTTCTCAGCAAGAAGCGAAAGAAAAAGAAGAAAAGGAAGTAACTGATGAATTTTCACCAGCCAAGAAAAAGAAATGGGATCAGAAATATAGGAGTGATTGGGAGAAGCAGATTGCTTTCATTCGTGCATCAACTTACGGGGCCTCTCATGCAGTCTGTTAATGTTGCTCACAGCATTTCTCTATGATGTTGTGGTCTAGATAACATTAATAAACATAGTGCAACAGTCAAGCACAAACGGTGTGAAAAAGATAGCAGCAGCATAAGGTCACTGGAATTTTCCATGGTAAAAGAGAAGGATGATTTGTCGGTGATCAGGGCAGAGACTATTTTTACAAGAGTAAGTATTTGAAGTAAATAAAATTAATTACGACCAGCTTACATTTCAAGCAACGTTTAATTTTTCCCAGATATGTCCTGTTCTCAAAACCTTGAATGCGGGTGTAAGTTATTGGTGTACAGCGAACAAAACATTTTTCATAGTTTGATTTTATCACAATTAGCATCAGTGTAAATTATTAAACTGTTGTATTTAGAAGAAAAGGCAAAAACGCAGAAGTCTTCAGCAGCTGCTTGTAAGAAGGCAGGGCCAGATGCTGGTGCTGCAACTGTTGAAAGCTGGTTTAGGCAGAAGGAAAGAGTCATCACCTGCTGCGAGTCTCAGCAATGCCAGGCTGAAAAGAATAAGAGATAACCTAAACTCAAGACATACCCTTGCATACTGCCAGCTTTTAAGCTGGATTCAGAATAGTTTTGACAGACCCAACAAAGCTCTACAGCATGACAAGCCCCTAATTCACAGGACCAGAGACATTCTACTATCCATGTACAGAGAATTCCTTTCTATTGTTATTGAACCAAAGTACATTGTTGACAAGACAGACATCACAGCAGTTGATGTAAAAGATGAAAGTTTGTACATTCATTCTCAGGACTTGTACTTGGGTGAGGCAACTAACAAACTTCTAGAGAAGATGAATACTGAAGTACAGTTATAGACAAGAATGCACTGTAGGGCATTTCTGATCAAATCACTGTCATGCATGAAGGAAAAATTTACACTGAAGGATGACTTATTTATTCATGCAAGCATTGCAGATGTGTCTAAACAATCTGTAGTATTGTTTAAGGACCTGGCCTATTTCTCCAGCCGAATGGAAGGAATCAACACTGATGATCAGCATAGAGAGTTTCAGCTTTACCAAAGGTACAATTTAGAAGCAGAATTGAATGTGGAAAGAGCTGATCATCATTGGGTTGCTGTCAGGAAATAAAAAAGGATGGGATCTGGCAAACTGTTGTTTCCAACCCTTGGGAGAGTAATGCTATCAGTACTTTCAGTACTGCACAGCAACAACAATGCCGAGAGAGCATTCTCAATGATCAGGAAAAAAACGAAACTAGCCAAAGAGCCAGCCTGTCAGCATCAACTCTGGAAACTATTCTTGTTAGCAAATTTGGCACCCAAGGACAAATAAATGATGAACTTTTGCAGAAATGGAAATCTGCAGCATACAATGGACTGAAATAACAAAAGTAGACATCTTTATCATGATATATACACTTTACCCTGCCTCCTGATTTTTAATGGTGATTTTCCTGATTTTGATTTTTTCAGTGTTGGCAGGTCTGCTGAAGCCTGTTACCTGTGGTTCCACAAAAGAGTAACATGATATGCTGTGCGTGGACAGTTCGTTGTACAACCTCAAATCAAGGATGGAAATTGCATAATATTATATAAGAGACCTGGAGGGAACATTTGATATGCATTGTGAATAATGATGCCTTTATTGTTATGTGATACATTTTAAGGCCAAGTTTGACGTATTCTTTCTGTGTGATTAGAAGGAATTTTTATTGCGAAAATAAATTGATAAGAATTGGATCCCACTACAAACCAATTAGCTCTTGAATGCTAGTGTTTTAGCAAGGTTTGCCAAAGAAAGTAAACATGTGATTTAATGCAAAATTGATTGGATCTAAATCTGGTTTATGGAAAAATTTGATCCTAAGGTGCAATGTTTGGGACTTAGGAATTGAAAAATTACAAGTACATATCGGTGGGTATTTTTAGTAATTCTGGCATTCACTCAACTGAAATAATGCACAAACCAGATTATCTTGTGACAGAAATTTGTGTACTGGATTATTACAGCATTGTGGCTAGAATTGCAAAGGACAGTTTTGTTTTTGTTGGTATAAATGGTACTTGTAACATTTTTGGCTATATCATGCCAAGGCAATGTGAGCTCTGCGTTTCCCAGTGACACACTAAGGCAGCTGACCTGTGCTAGTATTGAACCCACAACCCTTGGAATATGGGCTAGATGCTGTGCCAACTGAGCTACTGCAGCTTCCATTTCAAAGGACAAGTTAAGACAGGAAACTGGTATTATCCTTGAAATATGCTACCTTGCACTTGAAATGAGATCAGTGCTCAGTTTCTGTTCCTTGTAATACATTTCTTGCAATCCAGCCAATGTTAACAAAGGTGTAAAGATTATAGATAGAGCTTGAAGCTGTCTTTATAGGTACTGCAAAATGCTTTGTGTTAATTGCAGACCTGCCAACCCTTACAATTTTGCCATAAGTCTTACGAAAACGACCCTTAAAATACAGACTTGAGGAATAAAAGCAAAAGCTATGGGAAAATGATTGTTGCCAAAAAAGCTGGATAATTGTTTCATCTGTGTTTGATTTTGATCTGGGTTTCATATTAGAATTAGTGCAGTTTCTCAGGCAACTAGACTACGTTTACAGTAATACCTCAGACACTTTAAACTGCACATTTTTGTCATGCAAAGCATTTGCATGATTTAACTGTTGGTTATAGAATTTTTTAAAAGTGGCGTCCAGCAAGCAATGCATGTTGAAGACCAAAAGAAAATTAAGCCTCTTAAAAAAATTTTGAAAAATCAAAACTGTAGAATAAAAGAATATTCAAATTCTTGTGAATAAAAGCAGGAAGGGACATAATTACGTTTATTGGATATCATGTGTCAGTTAGGGTCTGTCTCGTGGTGGGAGAAATGATTGCCATCGTCTTGTGAAATGGAAGTACAATCCAGGAATTACTTAAAGCTAAGAGATAGCAACAAGCTGTTGAGCTGCATTGGGTTTTGGAACTGAAGTTTGTGCAAATGTACTAGTGGTAAATAAGGTCTACATGTACTTTACAAACTTTTCAGTTGAACATAAATTTTACTGTCGCTGCATGTTTCAAATGCAGAACATTTAAATACATTTCCAGCTTTACAAACACAGTTTATGATAGTTTGTTACACCTTGATGAAAACTGGTCCAACTTGCAGAAAGAAAAAAAACTGCCTTAGACGGTCTCGCCATGGTTGGCAGGTCTGTAATTGTAGGTTTCTTTTTTGTGCTGTGTTTAAAAAATGCAAAGATGTTTTGTCATTTGGTTTATAATGTAAACTATTTATTTATTCCATGTTTGATAATATGGTAGGAGTACATGTAGTCAGATATGATGGGGAAATTTGACAAGTCATTCCCAGTTAGAAAATATGTCTTCAAATAAGCAAACCTTACATTTGTTGTTTTGTAAAAGTTAAACTTCTAAATACAGAATCCCCAGTGTGATCTTCAGGCTCAGGACAGGTGTCACCGTATTGGCCAGACCAAACCTGTTGTTGTCTACAGATTTGTCACTGCTAACACCATTGACCAGAGAATTGTTGAGAGGGCTTCAGCCAAGCGTAAGCTGGAGAAGATGGTTATACATAAAGGTAAGACATTCAATGTGAGATTGCAAGTTTTTCAGTGGAAAATCACGTTGCTGTTTGATACTAAATGGTTTTCAAAATACCTGTCAGTATATTGTATTCAGGTATTTTAGGGTTTATTCATGAGGAATTCTATGACTGTGGTGTACTTGAGGCAAACATTCCATCAGCTTATTTCTGCAGGGATGAAACTGTTCTGGATTTAGTTGCAAATCCAGATTTTTAATGCAGACCTGGTGACCTCTTTGCTAATATTTTTGGCTGATTTATTTTTCTGAATATATTTTCCCTTTATATACTTCGAGTGGGAATGAAAGTAACAAAACACAAAGACACCATGTACCTGAAATTAACTGTGCATGCATGAATTTTTCATGGTTTCATTATTTCTTTGTGCAGTTTGTTTGCAGTTTTGAGTAATGTCTGTCACACTCTTTATCTCCTGAAATAATTTCATGGCTTCCACAGAATTTAAATTTGTTGAAAGAGGAAGATGTATGGACATCACTCTAAATTGGACCAGTCAGTAAAAAATCACTTAAAATGGAGCTGGTTAGAACAAAATCAAGTGTACATATTCTGGCAGAGAAAGTAAACTAAGACTTAAAAAATGTGAACAAAAGAAAAATTTAAAGCCCCAAAAAGCTCAAAATTCCCAGTCAGACTAAAGACATGGATTGCCTTTGGTAGCAGGACCTAAGCAAAATTTAGCTGCAAATTCTTTCACACCTTCCAAGAGATGGCAGATAGAATAGAGTACTTGTATATTGATACAATAGCTATATTCACGTACATAAATGAACAATTTTCAGTTTAATAAATGATAATAATAGGTAATACTCTTTTCTTACAGTTTTTATGAGTTTGAAAGCGTTGTGCACATTTTCAGTTACTTTTGAAATTGTACACTTAACATGTGCCCTACAGATGCATGGAAAATTGTCTTTTTTTTTTTTTTCTTTTTTTGTAATAGTGAGGCTTGTACCATCCCTGTTTCTGGCACACAAATTACTGTTAGGAGGGGCTGCATGTTTTGCATTGGAAAAATAGTCATTCTTTTTGCCTGGGCTTGAGTGATTTTCAGATGCATAATTACATATATATGAAGTTATGCAGTTTGTGACAATGAAATATGAACTTCTACTGGCCCATATATGTTTAATTGCAGCTATTTATCAGTCTTTTTATTATTTATTTTTTTGTGACATCTGCCTGATGATAATTAATCATTATTTTTTAAGAAATGATGTCAACATTTAAAAACATAAAAACAAGCAACTTGCAGAAAAATAATTTGTAAGTAAATTTCATTAAATTTATTCTGATACCACATACTGTCAGTAAACAACATGTCAAATTGCCTTGAAACTTCAAACACACATCTCATGGTCCGAAATAAAATGATGCTGCTTGGAAATCCAGTCTTGAAATCTTGTTAATGCTACTCCTCCACAATGGATGATTATATTAACACGGGGTTTTCACTAAAAGACTTCTCATGATGTCTAGGTCCTCAATGAAAATGGTGCTGATCCGACATTTAATATGGCCACCAGGACAGCCATCTTAAAAATCTCATCACTACTACTCCTGAATGGATGGTGTCAGTATCAGTCTGGTTTTCACTAAAAGACTTCATATGATGTCTAGGTGGTGGTAAAAAAAAAATGGTGCCAATCTGACATCCACTATGACCTCTACTGCAGCTGTCTTGAAATCTTAAAAATATTCCTGCTTAGCATGAGATTTTCACTAGAAGATTTCTTATGATATCTAGCTGGTCCTAAATAATATTGATGCCAATCTGACATCTGACTCGTCGCAACTTAAACAGAAAATGATATCGACATGGGCTTTTCAGCAGTATGGCCACCACAACTGTAGTCTTGAAAATCTTCTTAATGAATGAAAAGTTATATTGAGAAAATATTTTTATCTCTACTCTTCTCTTAATCGATAGCTATATCAACATGGCATTTTCAGCACTAGACTTCTTTTGATATAAGTTGATTATAAATGAAAATGGTGCCAGTCATAGTCAGTATAGTTGCCATGATGTCTGTCTCTTACATGCCAACCGTTAAGCTTTTGACGTGATCATTTCACTTTTTCTTCCCTAATTGTATCTTATGTTCACCTGTATATGGATTATGGTTTTTGGTTATATTAAAAAAATAATAAAATAATCAAGCAATTAAAAGGTGTGTTTTTCATTTTTATTATAATCTCTTTAATCCCACTCATCATATAATTTGAGAATATTCTAATAAAGAAAATCGCTTCATAAGAATAGCGTATGAGTATATTTGTAGATCCTAGACCTACATGTGCTTTTCTTATTTTCAGTTTATTGCATCATTATCTGAAACAATTCAAAGAAAAGAGACTGATTTCTTCCGTTTGATAATCTCCCTCATAGATTCATTAAATTGATAATATATTTTGATAGCAAACCAGTTTATCCTTTCAAAGAAAATGTCTCTAGATGTTGAGCGAAACAGGCTTTATTGATGTGACTCGTCATGTTATATGACTAAAAATGTCTTTAGCAGAGGGATCTTTTGAAATTAAAAACATCAGTGTTACCTGACTAGGCTCGTACAAAGTAACAAAGAAAAGAGTGAAGACAACAAGCTTTGTAAAATTTAACAAAATAATTTATTTCCCTAGAAAACAAGGTAAAAATATGAAAAAGGACTTATGGTTTGTGAATCTAATCCAAAAATTAATCCTAGAATTGAAAAATATAAGTCCTATCACAAAAAAGTTCTAAATGAATCAATGTTCGAATCCCGATGAAGTTCCAAGATGGAAGGCGATGGCGTCTTCTATATCCTGTTTTGTGCTGTTGTGTCAACAGTTCCTTGTTGAATCACCAATTCTGGCTTTAGAATTCCAAATAATTTCCAATAAATGTCTTTGTCCAAGAATTTTGATGAAGACAAGTATTTTCCAGGGTGAATAAGTTATTTTAAATAAAAAAATTTAACTCAAACTGGTCACAACACAAAATACCTTTGAGCTCCGAAGGTATGAAATATGACTGACTATATCCACTACAAAATATCTGTTTTAACCCTTAATTGAAAAGCAGTTTAGACCCCGTGATAGGTCACATGATCACTTAGTTCGAACGGTGCAGTAACAGCACACAGCCGATAGTCACGTACTCCATGGAAGAACTTAATTCTGCTGAACAAATCTTTACTATAAGAGTCGAAAAAAACAAGTTGTTTACAATAGAGCCAACACACGAGCCAAGTATGACCTTGAATACGACCAATGATTTTTGCTCTGTTTACCAATTCTGAATCAAGGTCAGGAACTAGGTCAGCTGAAAATACAATGTAGCAACACTACTGCATTTTAATCAGGCTAAAAAGAACTGAACTGAATTTTCTGGAAAAAAGTCAATTCCAGTGAATAAAGTTATCATTACAATAACATGTAATGAAATAAAAATAAAATAAAAAATTTAAAACTAACACACAAGTAATTAAATCATATATATGTAAAATCAGATTAGGAAAAGGACAAATCAGTAGTGCTTTACAGATTTGAAAAGAGGGTATCAGCTGGCCGATTGGTCTGAAGCACTCACCATTACCAATCATTGCCATCTCACATATGTCTGTGTGAGGTGGAGTCTTAGGCTGTGGGTATAATGAGGCTTGCTTGTAGCTTTCCATGGGTTGGTGGTTCTTACTCGGGATTTCCCTGATTCTTCCTCCACCATTTATGCTGGCTGCCATGTAAAGCCCATCGTGCACTTAAAAAATGGCATTAAATCCAAATAACAACAAAAGAATATGTAAGTGATGTAATACAGCACATCGTCATGCTCATTGACTTTAAAATCATTCATGTAGATTATATAAATAATTTGTGTTTGTATTCTGGTACTAATCCAGAAAGATTTTGCCATTTGTGACAAGAATTTTAACCAGCAGCAGACACAGGTTAGTAGCAAAACTAAATCTACATTTTTCATGCAGTGTCCTGTAATTATGGCATGTAATATGTCGATTACACTTTGTATGCTCAGATAATGGATTTTTGTCACTTATATTAGCAATAATACCTCTCTGGTTAACATGTATGCTGTCTTCAAGATCTTGTTGCAACTACTACCCCATTTTTTCTGATTGGAATTTAATCAGACTTGTTATATAGGCTTGTGTGAGTAATATGTATTATTTTATTGAGTGAAAGTTGTCAGGTTATTGGCTTCCTGGATTTACCAATCAGATGTGATTGCACTTTGGTTTAAATGGTGGTTGGGGGTATGAGGACAGATTTGTTTTGATATTTTTTGTTTCTTAGGATACACATGCATATATTTATTCACATTTTACAGGGAAGTTCACCTCAGGAATGGACAATTTCAACACAGACATAAAAGTTTTGGACCCCGAGGAGTTGATGGCATTGTTGAAGTCACGTGATCATGAGATGGAGGTACGTGGCCAGGAAGGGAATGTGATTTCAGAGGCTGAGCTAGAATTACTGCTGGACAGGAGAGACCTGTATGAGAGATTCCAAGAGATAACTGCTGCAGTGAAAGGTGAGATTATCTTGCATATTGGAGTGTACAGGTGGTTTTGATATCGGACATGACTAACTAAAGATTAGCTGACAGCTATTGTTAGCAGTGCATAATTGGCTTCCAGACATGCCTACCGTCCTGCATTTTGCGTATCAGTCCCGCAAAATGCCCAGATTTTCCTTTACGTCCCGCAAATATGCATTTAATATTGAAAATCCACAAAAGGGGGGATAAAAAATCTGCATGTCATAAAATATGCTATCACTGACCAGAACAGGAAATTATCAAATCTGCGCATGCGTGATGGTTTAAAATAGCCATTGCAAACGTGTGTGCTCTGAGGCGGTTCTAAATACAAAAATCTACATTCAGATTCTTTTACATTCTGTTTACAATGAGTTGTTTTTTGATTCTGGAGAAAAATTCATGGCTTCTAAAAACCAGTTGCATATTGATGAAAGTGTTTTAAAACTTGCATAAAAAAACGCTCAATGTTTTCGTAAAGAATACACTGATTAGTATGAATTCTTTGAGCCAGGAAAAAAAATGCAGACACAAATGCTTTCTGCAAGAGCTGTAATTGTGAATTTTCAATAAAGTCAATATACGCAGACACGTTTCAGGAAAAAGGCATTCCGACCTTGAAAAAGAAGTTAAACGCTCTAAGAAAATTGTTGGATTTATTTTTATTATAGGCTGGATCTAGTGCGACTTCATCTTCTATGCCTATGTCTGATGTAATTAGAGCTGAAGTTATGTTAGTAGATATCATTACTGAACTCAGTCTGCCTATGAGCACACTTGATACATTTTCAAAGGCTTTTAAAATTATGTTTAGTGACTCTGACCTTGCTAAACAATTTCATTGTGGTAAAACAAAAGGAACTGCTATTGTTAAAGAAATAGCAGCCAATACTACATTAAAATTAGCGGAAAGAATGCGGAATCGCCCATTCACTGTTTCTGTAGATGGAAACAATGATCAAGGAAACTTCAAGATCTTTCCTGGACTTGAATTTTGTATATTTGTATATATTGTGAATAGGTGGGTACTGGGTTTTATACAAAAATATTTATTATAAAGATGTATTACTGGTATTTAATGATGTTTTGAGAGAATTTATTATGTTTATTCACGCTAACATATGTTCCTCATTTTCATATTCAGTCCCTCATTTTTGGTGGTGGCGTCCCTCAAAAACGTTTTCTGGGGTAGGCATGTCTGGGCTTCCTATCTAGATATGTTCTCTTTCTTTCAGAAACATGTTTATTTTTCAGAAAAAATGAGAATATGAATCCAAATCAGTTGTGTGCCGGAAAAAGGGAGTGGTCTTGTGTACCAGGCAGTTATAATATATATGACATGACTTTGAAAAGAATGTCAAAAATTTAGTATACAAAATTCAGCAATGTTGAAAATGTCCTTGGGAGCATCGAGTGTTTTACTTACGATTTTGTTAGATTTTGATAGTTCAGAATGGATTGGAAGACATTACCAGTGCTCCCAAAAAAATCATATATCCTGACACCTATGGCCCCTTTAATTTCAGATCGGGCCAATCCTGTATTCTGTGTGAGGTGGCCGTAGGGCTTGTAAAAAAAAAAAATCTAATTTGCCTGAGAAAACTTGGATCACACTGATGAAATGCACAAACGGTATTTTCAATCAGTTAACATACATGCCACAACAGGGCACAATTGGACTCAGATCACCCCAGTCCTACGTGAAATGGAGATCTGATCGGAATCAAACTGTAACATGGTGTGTTGTACTGAAAACATGATTTTGTACTCCCAAACCTTGTGACATATTTGTGTTTCAAATAAACAATTTTCAATCATTTTCAAAAACAAAAAGGAAAAAAAACTACCACTTACATTATATGCCTGTTACATGTGGCATGTATAAATGGTAAACAGTCTTGATTGGCTGTGATGTAAAACTATCCTTTGGGAAGTTAAAATAGTGCCGATTAAAAGGCAAAGAGGTTGGGTATAATCCACCATTTCACATATTACTTTATTGGCTGACGAGAGCTAATGAGATGTGTTTGAAGACTGCTGCAGTGGGTGAGCTCATTGTGTTTATTTGCATAGGTAAGATCAGGAAGTGGAACAATCCAAAATAGGTAAATGAAAGCTGTACTAGATGCATGTAGGAGGTCAAAAGTAATTACATATCATTGCTTGAATGAGAATGTTCAAGTGGCAACATATCTTTGAAGTCGATTTTACTGCATAAACATTTTAGTTATCTGAATAGTGTTCAAATGTGATTCATTTTTTAAGACCAATTTAGGAAGCAATTAGCTATTAGCAAAGCTGAACAGACTGTTCCGGTGGCCTAGTGGTTAGAGCATCCACCTCGGATGTGGGAGGTCGTGGGTTCAAACCCTGGCCGAGGCGTACCCAAGACTTTCAGAAATGGTACTAACAGCTGCCACGCTGGACACTCAGCATTAAGAGGTCAGCCTGGTGTCAGGATAATGTGACTGGGTGGGACATCGTGCTTGACATCGCTATAAACTGCCACACTGCAGACATCATAGTGATATGATTGAAAAATTGTTAAAGCTACATTAAAATTCCAAATCTCAAACACGTAAAGCTGAAGAAAAAAAATTTCAGAACTCTCGGTTAAGAGTTGTACTTTGTGAAGCATGCCAGCCAAAAAAGTGAGGGGGGCCAATTAGTTCTTTGCACACACTGCAAACAACAAATTGACATACGTCAACTCGGTTCTGACCAGGATTCACTCAGAGAATCCCAGAGAGAAGTTTTAGCAACAGGACCATCCAGCTGCTAGTGAGTGTAGTTATGAACACTAACGACACCTGCATTACGGTCAAACCCCCCATGGAACCCTATTGAATTTATATTTGAATTGAATTGAAGCAATTGCAGTGTTGTGTGACAAATTATTTTAAGGGGGTTGGATTTGGGCATATGGAAATTGGAGTTGGGGCTTGTGGAATTTTCAGTCAGGGCTTGTGATTCTATTTTAAGTCACCAGCCCTGGACCTGTGTCTAAAAAATATTTATCTTTGAGCACTGATATTACTGCCTTAAACCATACATAGATTTGCCAGGAATTTCCAACCTTGACTTGCAAATGAATATAAAAAACTTGCAGGAATTGCATTTTGCATGATCCCAATTTAGAGAAAACAGTTCATCTGAAGCTTTGTAAAAGTTTAAATGAAATCCTTTTGTAATAAAGATGGCTCTATGGATATGACCTATAATTGTTGGAGCATCAAATGACCATAGATTATATTTATTTTGCAGTGGTAATTTGGGGTCATTTTAGTGGTAATGTATCATGTAATGTACCTGACTGACTGGCACTTTAATTGATAATGCACACTATTTGTTCTTGTTAGTTTGTACAGATGAAGCCCCAAAAATACCCAAAATGGATCATTTAAGCAGGACTACAGAAAGACTGCAAAAAATTATATAGTAACATTTCATTCCACTTTTAAAATTTCTTTTAAAAAAAAAAAATTAATTTATCAGAGTCAAAGAACTGCTTATTGTTCAGTGCAAACTGTTAAACTGAATGCAGGCTTCAGGGGGAGCAATCGGTAGTTGTTTATGAAAATGACAGACCAGCTTCATGTGAAAGGAAAATTGGAAGAAGCCAGAAAGTTGAGTGCTAGCCAGAAACTTCTAAAGATTTATACAGATATATGGCAGTTTAAAAAATATTCTAACAAAGGAGTTCATTATGATCACTGTGGTGCATGTGAATTGGATTGTTCCATTGCACATGATTTCAGAAGTGACGTAAAAAGACATTTGTACAAATCTCACAAGGAATGGGCCGAAGTAAAAACTATAAATAAATTTTTGTCTTCATTTTGTAAAGCACATTGTCGGACAGTGAGGAAATACACATTATCCGTGATGGAGTGATGATAAGTGACCTTTTTGCAACGTTAAACTTGCCATTAAAAACAGCTGATTCAGTAAACCTGGATTTAAAGAAAATGTTACTGGACAGCAGAATCGCAGCTGGGAAGGTAAACATGGTAGAGACTTATAATTAGTTTGGCTATCTGCCTAGCTCACAACGTTTGAACTTTGCATTGTCACTTTTCAAGTACTGTGCCATGGTATTCAAGTAAATAGTTGCTTCAGCTACGTCACTCCATTTTTTTATTTTTATGTCAATAAAAATGTTTCTTTCTTTTTTTATACTAGGAAATCGGAGCAGTCCAGTGAAGAAGAAGAAAGTGTGCCCAGTGTCTCCTGTCCCATCAGAAGTTTCGAGTTTATTCAAGGTCCTACAGGTGGTGGAGGGTCGAACTTTTGATCCAACAAGGAAGAAGGAAGAGGAAATGGAGGATGATATTACATTATGGTGATTAATGTAAAAATTTCCTCCCATTACAGAGTTTGGACCAAGGAGTGTCAGGTTTTCCAATAGTTGTGTACAAGATAAGAGTTTTTTACTCATCATTAGCTCTCCATCAGAGTTCATCATTTTTTAACAGCTTGTATGATTCCTGCCTGCAAACCAAATTTATAGCATTTCAACACACTGCAAACTTTTCTTTTTTGTTTAAAGTTGGAGCCTAAATTTGATAAGGAATTTTCACATATTTACTATGATACTATGTGCACTCTGTTTTCCACAGTAATCAGTTTATGCATCAGTTGTTCGAATTTCTGATAAATTCTGGATAAAATTAGACTGATGGTTTGAAACTTTAACTCATTAGAAATAGTGTATATATTTGCTTGCCATTAGTTCTTGCAGTGACATATTTTAGCGAAGGCAATTATTAACATGTTTGAAGATTGATTATCATGCTGATCATAGTTTACTTCGTAATGGGAGAGGAACAAAAATATTTGTAATACAGCATTTAAGTGAAAAAAATATAAATTCCACAAAACTTTGTGTTCACATATTGCATGGGCAATGCTTCAGATTTGACAGAAATGCCAACTGTTCCAATTTTGGTTGAATTTTTCCTATTTTGAAGCTGAATTTACACCATTACTATGATTTGTATCAGATTCCAGTTCACAGGAACTTTTATACATGTTAATCACAACTTGAATACTGATTTAGATCTCTGAAATGCTTGATAATGTTGAATTAAACATTGTAATTCTTGTGTGAAAGCATACCTAAGTGTTTCTATTGCAAAAGCAATTTAATATTTACGGGTAAGAAATCAATTTGGCTTGGTGCCCGGTTTCACTTGGAAAAATTGAAGAAAGATCTCTGAATGATCAGTTGAAAAGAATAATACTTGGGCCAGGAAAGATAACTGTAGAAACATATTTTAAACTTGCCCTCACCCACCCAGTTTGAATCATTGTGGTTTAATGCTTAAATGAAATGGATACAAAATATGAAGTATGCCAATGTGTATGTTCAGATTCCAAGTTTTAGTTCGACTTGATATAGACCAGAAGAGCTTATGCAATGACCTTTTTTTTTTAATTCTAGCATTCAGCTGTTTGTTAGCACAAATATGTTACTACTACTCCTTCTTAGTTTCAAGATTATACCACGGTGCCTAACACACACCCACACACACAAAACACACACACATTCATTCTATGATCTAGATAGTCCTGAGTGACAGTGGTGCTGCTCAGACATTCAGTATGGCCATTGTGATGGCCATCTTTAAAATCTTGCTACTCCTTCTTAGCTTCAAGATTATACCACGGTGCCTAACACACATCCACACACACAAAACACACACACATTCATTCTATGATCTAGAAAGTCCTGAGTGACAGTGGTGCTGCTCAGACATTCAGTATGGCCATTGTGATGGCCATCTTTAAAATCTTGCTACTCCTTCTTAGCTTCAAGGTTATACCACGATGCCTAACACACCCACACACACAAAACACACACACATTCATTCTATGATCTAGATAGTCCTGAGTGACAGTGGTGCTGCTCAGACATTCAGTATGGCCATTGTGATGGCCATCTTTAAAATCTTGCTACTCCTTCTTAGCTTCAAGGTTATACCACGATGCCTAACACACCCACACACACAAAACACACACACATTCATTCTATGATGTAGATAGTCCTGAGTGACAGTGGTGCTGCTCAGACATTCAGTATGGCCATTGTGATGGCCATCTTTAAAATCTTGCTACTCCTTCTTAGCTTCAAGGTTATACCACGATGCCTAACACACCCACACACACAAAACACACACACATTCATTCTATGATCTAGATAGTCCTGAGTGACAGTGGTGCTGCTCAGAAGTATGGCCATTGTGATGGCCATCTTTAAAATCTTGCTACTCCTTCTTAGCTTCAAGATTATACCACGGTGCCTAACACACACCCACACACACAAAACACACACACATTCATTCTATGATCTAGATGATCCTGAATGACAGTGGTGCTGCTCAGACATTCAGTATGGCCATTGTGATGGCCATCTTTAAAATCTTGCTACTCCTTCTTAGCTTCAAGATTATACCACGATGCCTAACACACCCACACACACAAAACACACACACATTCATTCTATGATCTAGATGATCCTGAATGACAGTGGTGCTGCTCAGACATTCAGTATGGCCATTGTGATGGCCATCTTTAAAATCTTGCTATCACTCCTCCTGAACAGAAAGTTGATTATAAATGAAAATTGTGCCTCTGGGACCTCAAATATGGCTGTCAAAGTGGCCATCTGTAAAATCTTATTTCTACACCTCCTGAATGGGTGAGGAGTCACAGTGGCTTAGTGGTTAGAATGCCAGACTCGCTGCCGAAAGGGTACAGATTCAAATCCTACCATCTGACCATCCTGGGTCAGCTTCCCTAGCGTGTCCTTGGGCAAGACATTTTCTCCAGTTGCCTTTGCACTAAATAACCCATTTGTGTTGCTGTTCGTAGAGCATGAAACCAAACATGATTAGATGGTTGTATCAATATGGGGATTTCAGTGGAAGATTCTTTAGGATATCTAGTTTGTCTCGAATGAAAGTCGGACCTACAGCATGGGTGCCAGAGTGGCCAGCTTGAAAATCTATTAAACTGATGGTCATATCACAATTGTGTTTTCATCAGAAGACTTAATCTGATATTTAGTTGGTCCTAAATGAAATGGTGCCAATTCTGACATCCAATATGCCTGCTGTCTTGAAAATCTTGCTTTCACCACTCCTAAATGGAACATCATGTCAGAATGGGAATTACATGAGAAAACTAATGACATCTAGCTGGTCCTAATGATCATGGTGCCGATCTAGTATTAAGTAAGGCCACTTTGGCAGCCAGCTTGAAAGTCTTGTCACTACTCATTCTTATTTGAACAACATGGTGTTTGCAGCAAAAGACATCTTTTAGTCTTATTTTTCTTAATGAAAACGATATTGCCTTGACATCTAATATGGCTACTGTGATGGACATCTTGAAAATCATGTTGTTACTACTACTCCTGAATGGATGGTCATATTCACATGGGGTTTTCACCAAAAGATTTCTAATGATACCTAGTTTGGCCACCACATTGGCAAATTTGAAAATCTTGCTATTGCCCAAAAAAAATAATATCCAAGATGATTTCAACACTCAACAGTTGAATGAGTTGGTCTTGTGATGAATTCCAGAATTGTCTTGATTCAGTAGAGCATCAGTCCATTTGAGGGTGTTTTGTTTAAAGTTGAAATTCTTATGTCACATCAGTAGCAGTTGGCATGTCTGTATTTAGTACACAACAACTATCCTATTTTAACTGCTCTTTCTCTTTTTTTTAATTTTATTTAAATATTTCGCATTGATCGCACTGTTGCAAGCTATACATGTTTTGTACGCTGTTTCTACTTAAATGTACAAGCTTCAGAAAGATTACTGTAACCCACGTCATGTACAGGTTTTATGTATTGTGCAATTAAACTGAATATGGTGCTTAATCAGTTTTAGAGATTTTATTACCATTGTGTTCAACCTGAAATATTTTTACTGGGATGGAGTAGAACAAATTTTCCTTTTTTATAAAGTGTGACCCGGATATTATGAGGTAGTTTTGAAAGGAAATCCATGTCCGTCTCAGTTTGACGCCAATATATTTGAGCTTCGCATTTTGTTAATATTTGTCACCCTTTTCCCCATCATAGAAATGGAGTAATCTATAAATTATACATTAGAAGGAAGAAGGCCAAAAAATGGGAGAGAATGTTGCCAGTGGTATTTACAAACATGTATTTGTGTCAGTAGTGGATGTAACGATGGTTTATTTTGACCATTCATTTAAAAGTGAAACTTCCAAAACTTAGTCCCTCTGTAATCTGGCTTCCTCATTGGGCTGGCCACCTAGATAATACATTGTTCAGTTTTTGGAAGCTTCACCCTATTTCTATGTGAATCACGTTCTTAAAATATTGTATTGTTTTATCCCTTCTTTTCCATCTTTTCAAACATACTTGAAGTTGTTTGATAACTAGTTTGCTTTTATCTACATTTTCCTGTATTAGCCAGATGTGTCACAGACTACATGTATTGGATTACAAGTTAATTTTATAATGCCAGACATTGTAGAAGTTCAGGTAGTTTCAAATTTATGAATCGGCTTTGAATAAATTTCAGAAACATATCCTGTTTGTTTCATAATAGCTTTAGTAATTGGTAGAGGTAGAACAATAAATGGAAAGAAGCGAGATTTTTCTTGCCTTTCAAGCATTGTAACAGAGCAGCCATACTTCCTCAGGGATGTAATTGCTTATAAACATTTATGTTTGTGAAAATGTACACACATGTTAACATCATCAAAGAAGAAGAAAAAATTGGAGGCGAAATTGAGATGTAGCTTTCCTAATTTTAACTACTGTAAAATCTAGTTTAAATTTATTAATAAAAGGTTGCTGTTATGTTGCTTTTTCTTTCATGGATGGAAATTTGGAAATTGCCCCCATCCATGTAATAAAATTCCAACTTCCATTTAGATGGAAACTTCCTGTATCAAGATGCATCGGGCATATTAGATACAGGTTTCTGTATAGTTGGAGTATTTACACCTGCAGTCCATTGTATAATGATTCACTTTTTATGATCTCTTTAGAGTTTTTAGGCATTGTTATTCTGTTATGTCAACAGTGCCCTTTACTTATTTATCCTCCTCAGTGATACGGTAAACCATAATTGTTCATAAATTTGTCCTAATTTCAGACCTGCCAACCCTTGTGATTTGAGCACGTTTTACTGAAATAACCCATAAATTATGGACTTAATGGAATAATAGCAACAATTATGACAATACAATCATTGCGGTCAAATCTGGAAATTGGCTTGTACACATTTGATCTGGTTCTAGGTTTCATATTAGGTTCAGTGGAGTTTGTTTTTGGGGAACCAGCGACTTTTACAGTAATACTGTGGATGCCCAAACTGCCAATATTTTTCAAGCAAAACAGCCGCATGATCAAATGCATGCTGATAACATTTTCTAGAAGTTTCATCCAATTAATTTTTTTAAAAAAACACTGAAGGTGAAAGGGACATTAAGCCTCTTAAAACAATTAAACAACATCGAAGTATAAAAAGGATTATACATATTCACAAGGTAAGAGCAGGAAAGGCAACAATTACATTTATTGGAAATCGTGTTGATTTGAGGATGTCTGTTGCTGGGAGAGATGATTGCCATCACCACCTGAAATTAAAGAAACTGAAGAGAAAAATAACCAAACCTAAAGATTATTTAAAGCAAGAATCCTCTGAGATCTAGAGGGCTTGGAACTGCAGTTTCTGAAAGTGTTCTGGAGGTAATTAAGGTTTAAGTGTACTTTACAAACTTTAGTACTTAAACATAATGTTGGCCTATACTGCGTTAGTCTCAGATCACACTCCTGAACCTTTTAAATGCATGTTTCCATGTTGACAATAGCAGCGCATGAATTTTTTTACACCATACTGAAAATTGGTCTAATTGCAAAGGTCTTGCTATGGTTGGCAGTCAATATTTCAATAAATTTTGGGTGTTTCCAGATGCTTGGGTAGATGTGGTCTTCCCATTTATTTCTCAAATTTATTTTGGTTACCAACTTGTTATTCTGTTTATAATTTTGAAATCTCCAGTTTGATGATCCAGTGACTGCCTATATGTTGGAAACTTTAGACTGTTAAATGGGTCTCTCAGCAGCATTAATTAACAAGAGGGAGTTTCAGTTGTCAGCACTCAATCTTTGCCATATTTGGTGTTGTGCTGGTTTCCAACCAAGCCCCGACCCCCACTCATAATCGTCAGGGCAAGACTACTGATGAACCCTGTGGGGACAGGGAATAGACTTATGTGCACCAGTCTGCGGAAGGGGATTGATTCAGCATTCACCCATTGTCTATAATTTCTCTTAATCCCTATTAGAATTTTGCCACCATGGATGCCAAGGCTTTGGCCTCATAGCTGGGCTGATGTGAGTTGTGGACAGATGTATGCTTTTGTAGCGACAGGGAGGAGGGGGGTTGGGGTCCATCTACAGATGCTTGCAATATGTCTACTTAGTCTGCAGTGAAGAGTATTCCCTTTGCTCTGCATGAGTTATGTAGACTTATGATGTGAATAACCCTACCCCCAGGTCACCATCACAACAAAGAGACATGGGTTCACAAAGTCCTGCTTCCCAGGAGTGAGTGCAGGATGAGGATATCATCTTGTTGGTCATAATGGACTCTAGTGAGTCTGCTGAAGAACAAGCTGAGAAGGTGCCTTCTCATTGGACCAGGTCCTCTGCCTCCTCCTAGCCATCAATTTTGGTGCAAATAATGAAGAGATATTGTCATTTACTCCCCCAAAATTTGTGACCCAAGCCTCAGGCTCAGTGGACAAGAAATTCTCTCCAGTATGGAGAGATTCTGGGGATGCTGCCTCGTGTCCAGATCTGCTGCTCCCCCATTCCACTCTGGGTAGGGAGCTCTCTCAAATAGTAAGGACCAAGAGTTTGTTAGGCAACATAATGGGTGGTCTATTCTGCCATCTACACAGAGGTTACTGCATCTGGCTACAGAGTACACTCTGCAACCTGGTTTCTTAAATCTCCCTAATTGCAAGTGGGAACTTTGATGGGGACCAGGTTTTGCCTTCCATTTAAGGTACTGGAACTTGAGGCTAGGTTGTTCGTAACATGGGGTTTTCTCAAGAAGACAGTTATGATATCTATTCTTTCCTGAATGAAAATTGTGCTGGTCTTACTTCAGATTTTGCCACCACAGCAGCAGCCTTAAAAATCTTGTTGTTGCTACCACTCCTAAATGGAAAGTCATATCAGCATGTTGTCTGGTTGGTCCAGAATAAAATCTTTGTTGTCATTGCTCCTCCAGAATTGATGGTCACATCAACATTGAGTTTTGACCAAAATACTTGATATTTAGTTGGATCAAAATGAAAATGGTGCCACTGCAGCAGACCTGCCAACTCGTATGATTTTGCTGCAAGTCGTAAGAAAATTACCCTGAAAATACAGACTTACGGCATACAAGCAAAAACTATGGAAAAATGAGTGTTGCCGAAAAATCCGGATAATTGGTTCATCTGTGTTTTATTGGATCCAGGTTTCATATTAGAATTAGTGAAATTAGTTAGGGAACCAGACTAACTTTACAGCAGCGCCCCAGACGCTTTAAACTGCACCTATTTGTTTATGCGAAGCTTCTGCATGATCAAACTGTTGATAATAGATATTTTTTAAATGGCATCTCGAAAGTGATGCATGTTTAAGACGAAAGGGAAAATAAGCCTGTAGAAAAGTGTTAATAATCAACATAAAAGAATAAAAAGGAATATTCAGATTCTTGTGAATAAAAGCTGGAAGGGACACAATTACGTTTATTGGACATCACGTGCCAATTTGAGTACGTCTCGTGGCGGAAGATATGATTGCTGTCGTCATATGAAATGGGAAAAGAATTTCCAAGAATTACGTCAAGTTGAGAGATAGCAACAAGCCACTGAGTTGCATATGGTTTGGAACTAAAGTTTGTGCAACTGTACTAGTGGTAAATAAGGTCTACGCGTACTTCACAAACTTTTTCAATTGAACATAATGTTATTGTCGCTGCATCGAACTTTTATGTTTTCCATCTTTACAATAGCAGTTATTGATATTTTGTTACACCTTACTGAAAACTGGTCAGTCTTATGGAGAAAAAAAATCAGCTGCTTTACTGAGACGGTCTCGTCGGGGTTGGCAGGTCTGCTGCAGACATCCAGTATTGCTGTCATGCTGAATAGAATGAAAATCTTAATAATTCTCTGGAATGGATTTGCTTGGAGTTTCAGCAAAAGTCTTCTAATGGTGTTCAGTTTGTCCTGAATAAAATGGCACTGATTTTAAATCCTGTATGGCTGCCCCAGCAGCTGATTTGAAAATCTTGTCAGTCAGGAATATCAGAAATGGTTTCATAGTTCCAAGTTAAAATGAGAAAATGACAACTTAAAATCATGGAATGTGTTCAGACAGTAGATAATCAATCCTTTTGAGGGAGTCATGTTTTTTTATATGTGGTTATTGGTAATGAAATTTATGTTGATACATCTATTTGGATAGCTTCAGTATTTATGTTTAGTGATCAAATTTAACAGTATTCTGTAGAAATACTGTTGATTAGGGCTGTTCCATTTAAACATACATGGCACCCTGGGAAGAAAGTTTTTTTTAAATAAATGCCAGGGTGCTTTGATTTCACAGAGTTCATATTAAAATGTTAAGAAAACTAAATTGTATCTATGGGGGAGTACCCCACATTAAAAGTGCCTTCCTTGGGTCTCATGTATGTTTATTGGAACAGTTCCTAGTAAAAGGAGCAATAGCAAGAAGGCAGAAAGGATAAATAATCGTAGTAATCGAGTAATTATGTAGAAAATAGTGTCAGCAAAATTATTTTTGCAGGTTTTTTCTCTTGTATCTTTTTTTCACTATGAAGATACTGGAGGGCCTGTATGCATTTATGTTCTGAAAAGGCTTAATTTTCAAATTTATGCGATCATTCTGATTTACTGTATTGGCCAAGGGGCATAATTATGAGGAAGAGGGGTAAAAGCTTATCAAAGTTTTGTCACGAAATAAGATGAGGGGTGAATTTCCTACACCTGTTTGTCTTGAACTCGTGCTTGTTTTCTTTCTTGTGTCCTCAAAGAACTTGATGATATAGTCTTGAATTGTTTTGTTGGGTATAAATGTTATTTTCTCATCTTTTGACCCACATACTGCAAAAAAGAAAAATCTGTGTTATTATGCTTGTATTTTTATTATAATTACTATTATTGTTATTAAATTTATTGTTATTATACAGATCTTAAGTAGAGTGTATTATGTTATGATGGTGTCCATCCATTACCATATGTTTGTCAATAGCTTTTTAATGCTTGAAGCAATTTTTTGAACCTTTGCCCAGGCATATATCATGAAGAGACTGCATTGCATAACATAGTTTAGGACCCCATCCTCAAGGTTAAGATCATGACAAGCAAAAATTTAATTCATCGACTTGGAGTTCAACTTCTCATCACTGAAAATAGTTAATGAAACTTGGTGCTTACACACACACAGACACACACGCACAGAGTGTATCACATACTATAACTATGCCTGCTGTATCAGGGTCAAGGGTCACAGCAAGGGGAAATTTAATTATATAACTTGTATCCTTGTCTGTGACCAACTTTTGAAACACTAAAGATATTTGAATATATCCATGCCCAAATATACATCATGACTAGATGGTGAGTCATGTAAAAGGGTTAAGGCCTCAACAAGGGAAAATTGAAATCTCTCCCCAACCCCCAACTTTGATATCAGTATTATAGTAGTAATGTTCCAGGTTCAGATGATACGGTCATTTTTTGTGGGGGAAAAATTACATGACTGGCTCAAAGTTTAAGGTAGTGTGTTTGGGAAAAATCACATGACGGGTTCCAGTGTAAGATCAGTATTATTACTGTGATCAGTAGCTACTATATCAAGGAATGATTTTGTTTTGAAATTGCCTTAGATGAGCAAATCATAGTTTATGTAAGAAAAATGAATAAGTGCATGTTACGATATTATTAAAAATGTTTATATTTATTATATTTGTTAGAGTTGGTGATGGTGTAGAATTAGTTCTTTAGTCTAATTAGATATTTAATACCTCATTTAACTTGAGTTGGTAAGACAGTGACATATACGAAAGAAATATATGACTAGTGTTGATCTGTGTTTTATTTCAGAAGTTATAAAGAAATATGTAATAGAGATTTTTAAGAATAAAATTATGATCACGTTTTTAGTAATTTATTTTTACTATACATCCCTCATGATAGCACAAGACAGTGTGGATTTAAAATGTAGTAGCACCTTTAAGTGTAGCTGTTGAACAAGAAAAAATACAGTGTTAGTAAAAACTGCTTGACCTAATTTGGGAAAGTTTGACTGGGATGGGAGAGGAGTTACTTTTCCCACCCCTTTCCAACCAGAAACATAACAACTCTGTGTTATTTCTTTGAAAGAAAGATGAGACTTTTTATTTTATCAGCTGAGATGGTCATTGATCAGAAGAGCTTATCGAATAGCAACTAGTCCTAACTACTTGGAGGATGGCTACTAGTCCTCACTACTTGGAGGATGGCTACTAGTCCTAACTACTTGGAGGATGGCTACTAGTCCTCACTACTTGGAGGATGGCTACTAGTCCTAACTACTTGGAGGATGGTTACTAGTCCTAACTACTTCGAGGATGGCTACTAGTGCTCACTACTTGGAGGATGGCTACTAGTCCTAACTACTTGGAGGATGGCTCCTAGTCCTGACTATTTGGATGATGGTTACTAGTCCTCACTACTTGGAGGATGGCTACTAGTCCTCACTACTTGGAGGATGGCTACTAGTCCTAACTACTTGGAGGATGGTTACTAGTCCTAACTACTTGGAGGATGGCTACTAGTCCTAACTACTTGGAGGATGGTTACTAGTCCTAACTACTTCGAGGATGGCTACTAGTCCTAACTACTTCGAGGATGGCTACTAGTCCTCACTACTTGGAGGATGGCTACTAGTCCTATCTACTTGGAGGATGGTTACTAGTCCTAACTACTTCGAGGATGGCTACTAGTCCTAACTACTTCGAGGATGGCTACTAGTCCTCACTACTTGGAGGATGGCTACTAGTCCTAACTACTTGGAGGATGGCTACTAGTCCTAACTACTTCGAGGATGGCTACTAGTCCTAACTACTTCGAGGATGGCTACTAGTCCTCACTACTTGGAGGATGGCTACTAGTCCTAACTACTTGGAGGATGGCTGCTAGTCCTAACTACTTGGATGATGGTTACTAGTCCTAACTACTTGGAGGATGGCTACTAGCCCTCACTACTTGGAGGATGGCTACTAGTCCTAACTACTTGGAGGATGGCTACTAGTCCTAACTACTTGGATGATGGTTATTAGTCCTAACTACTTGGAGGATGGCTACTAGTCCTCACTACTTGGAGGATGGCTACTAGTCCTACTACTTGGAGGATGGCTACTAGTCATCACTGCTTGGAGGATGGCTGCTAGTCCTATGATGGCTATTAGTCCTAAACTACTTGGAGGATAGCTGTTAGTCCTAAACTACTTGGAGGAAGGCTATTAGTCTTAAACTACTTGAAGGAAGACTATTTGTCTTAAACTAATTGGAGGATGGCTATTAGTCTTAAACTACTTGGAGGATGGCTATTAATCTTAAACTACTTGGAGGATGGCTACTAGTCCTAACTAGTTGGAGGATGGCTACTAGTCCTATAGACCATTCTTAATGAGATCCTCATGAATATTAATATCTCGCGAATACAAGGCTAAGCTAGGCAGATCGCGACTATACTGCATATAATATATTATATAGATTCCTTTTGCAAGAGAATATATTATATTGATCATGGCTGTAATGGATGTAATGTATTTTATAGAGATTGTTTCCTTTTGCATAAGAATATTTTATATTATAGAATTACCACTATATATTATAATGACAAAAACTTACTTGATATGTCCATTCTCTTAAACGTCAGTTGATTTACGTCCTATCTTGAGTGTCCTTTTTCTCTACAGCACACAAAATACAAGTTAACGATAGAAAAAAGAAACTATTTAAAGCATGAATTTTGTTTCTGATTAGGTATAGTTTAAATGTACAGCTATGATCAATCAATACTGTGGTCAAAACACGTGGTCAGAATAAAACATTTACAAAATGTGCATAGTGACACAAACTGCCCTTTTAACCAACCAAGCCCCTCCCCCCCCAACCAGTAGAGACTTTGTGGTGTGCTTTGAATAGTTTTGGGTACATGTCGGTATACTTGCATTTTAATTTGTATCAGAAGCGCACAACCTGGTGGTTGTTATGGTGCTTGCTGCTTTTAGTGCCTGGGTGTGGGAGGGACTGGGATTTTCCCTTTAAATGACATATTTTTTCTTTTCTGAATCATTTGTCAACTGACAATATGGATATATGATTTTATTCATACGAAAACGTTTTTTTTTCGTTTCATTAACAGACTGGCAATTATATATTTACCCACAAAACAGCAGGATGATTTGTTCAAAGCTGTTTGAAAGCCATTCATATATATATATAAATCAAAGCACCCTGTCCCCAAACACACAAATTGGTCCCTTATTTATATAAACTTCATTGATTATAATTAATATTATTTTTGTGGTGTTGGTAGATGGATGAATTTTAACACCCAATATGTAAATGCAGACATTAGATAAAGTAAACAAAATAGGGAAGAATCGTGTCTAAACAATATAAAATTTTGTCATTTTATGTATGGGATATTATTTTAATATGTTTATTAAAATAATTTTCTCAATTAAACAAAACTTTTATCTGCCATAATTTGGTCCCTTGGTTCTAACAGATCTATAAACTGGTGCCTAGCTTAGCCTCATTTTGGATTCGTTGACCCAGGGTCACATGAATACAAGAATACATTCTGAGAATGGTCTGTACTATTTGGAGGAAAATCTTATTACAGCTCCTCATGAACTAATGATCTTTTCAGCATGGGATTTTCGCCTGAAGGTTTCTTAGGTCTAGTTTGTCCTTAGTGTAAATGGTGCCAGTCTAACATCAAGTATATCCACCATCTTACAGATCTTGTGCCAGTCTAACATCAAGTATAGCCACCATCTTACAGATCTTGTGCCAGTCTAACATCAAGTATATCCACCATCTTACAGATCTTGTGCCAGTCTAACATCAAGTATAGCAACCATCTTACAGATCTTGTGCCAGTCTAACATCAAGTATAGCCACCATCTTACAGATCTTGTGCCAGTCTAACATCAAGTATAGCAACCATCTTAAAAATCTTGTGCCAGTCTAACATCAAGTATAGCCACCATCTTAAAGATCTTGTGACAGTCTAACATCAAGTATAGCCACCATCTTAGAGATCTTATGCCAGTCTAACATCAAGTATAGCAACCATGTTACAGCTCTTGTGCCAGTCTAACATCAAGTATAGCTACCATCTTACAGATCTTGTGCCAGTCTAACATCAAGTATAGCCACCATCTTACAGATCTTGTTATCGCTACTCTTCCTAAACAGAAAGTGTCAGCCATATTTGGAATCTTATTATTACTATTCCACAATGGATTGTCACATCAGTATGTTGTCTAGTTGGATCTAAATGAAAATGGTGCTGATCTTGCATCAATTATAGCCACTAAAGTGACCATCTTAAAACCTTGTTGAAGAAAACCAGTGATGGTTTCAGCACTCGGCAGTTAAAAGAAGAAATAGCTTGATCTTGGATTCGTAGAAATTCTTTTTGGCCAGTATAGCATCAGTCCCTTCAAAGGACTATTGTATAATATATTTGACTTCATTCCCTCCTTGATCAATGCTGTGGCTTTAGATAAACGTCACAGGAACATTATGGTTGATTTACCAATTTGCTCCTAACATTTTAAATCTAAAGAAACATTGGTGATGGGGCAGCATATGAGAATTAGTAGTCAATTTCTTGGTAATCAAACAAAATAAACTTCTTGAGACAAATCAGATGAACATGACAAAGTTTTGATTATATATTAGAAACAATTTTTCCAGCACATTCACAGCTAATTGTCACAACAGTTATGTAAGTTTCAGTATTGTAAGATCAATGGTGTTGCATGTAACCAGGGTACATTTCCATGGAATGGAGGACAAGTCCATTTGTAACCAGGGTACATTTCCATGAAATGGAGGATGAGTCCATTTGTAACCAGAGTACATTTCCATGGAATGGAGGACAGATTTATGATTAAATTTCATTTCTGAATAGTGTGTCACAATGAACCTAGATTCAAGAAGATGCAGTGAAATGGGTAGCAATGCATATTGAATCACCAGTTATTATCGTAATTGAGGAGGAAAAGTACATTTCTAGTTACTATTGCAGAAATGTAACCAATAAACAGTATCAAATGACCAATACTTGTGTGTCTAAAATACATTGAATGGACATTGCTTGTCTGCTCAAAGTATATAAAGTGGACAATACTTGTGTGTCCAAAGTATATCTAATGGACAACACTTGTGTCCAGAATATATTTAATGGACAATACTTCTTCCAGAATATACGAAGTGGACAATACTTTTATATCCAAAAAATATCTAATTTACAATGCCTGTCTCTCCAAAGTATATCAAGTGTTGTGTGTCCAAAATATATCCAATGGACAGTACTTGTCTTTCTGAAAAATATGTAAATAACAATGCTTGTGTCCAAAATATATCTAATGGACAAAACTTCTGTCCAGAATATATCTAATGGACAATGCTTGTGTCCAAATTAAAGCTTTCTTATAGAATAAAAATTCTAAGTGTAATGATTGAATATACAAAGTTGTAGTAACTGTAACAATATTGATGTTAATCTCAACATACAGAATCAAATTTATCATTGCCTACTTTACAAAAATAACATTTCTATAAAATGAGAGAAAGTGGCACATTTACCAGAATTACAGAATCAATGCACTTGCACCATGCAAAGGTTAGATGCATGCTTTAGGAACATAAACTTTGATGGTCACAAAAGGTAAAACTGTTATGGTTCACACACAGCTTATAAGACAATGAACTTCTTAAAATTGGGGAAGAAAATATGCTCAATAAGTCACCACACGAAACGAGTGACCCAAGTGGGTCTGAGATTGCTCACCTATCTTACATTTAATAGCCAAAATGCAAGAGCAGTTGGCCATTAGAGATATTTTGTGTATACATTTTTTGAAATGCTGTTGACTGCATGTTATGAAAACAACTGTCTTAAGGTTTCTTTATTTTTGCTATTTTCATCCATATTTAATGTTGCATCAGCATCATTCTCCCAATATTGAAGACCTTAATGCCAGGATGCTTCTTTCAAAGTTGGTCAATTTTTGTTGAGCAATACTGTTTTAAATCAGGTGTTTATATGATTTTCTGTTGTTTGTAACTGAGCCCATATCTGTCAGTGAATTGGAATCTTTTGTATAAATTTGAAAGCCTTCAAATCACTCGTATGATACTCTTGTGTAAAATTTGGTCAAATTATGTTTAGCTGTTTTTTCAGAAGTTGTTAAAAATGTTTTTCTTTTCATAATGGTCATATGTTGAATCTGCATCATTTGTACAGACTTACAAGACTTCATGCCAGGATGCTTTCTGTCATATTTTGGATTTTAAGAAGTCTGGGGTTTTTTTCGTAATGGTGGCCACATATGATGGCAAAATGGCATAATTTGCATGAAACGCATAATCGTCTTCAGGATGGAATGCTTTTTGTCAAATTCTGCCAAGTAGTGTTTTAAGTATTTCCTTAGTACAGCAGCCTTATCTGATGGATGCTGTTTGTCAGGTTTGGTTGAAATTTGGTTTAGTGGTTTGGAGAAAAAGTTGAAAATAAGCAATTGTTGACACACAACAGATAATGCTCGCTTGGCTTTTGGGCCAGTTTTGTAAGAATGGATGGAAACGATCATAAGAGGGAAACTGTCAAATAAAGATAACGTCCCACCTCACCCCCATCCAAAGGTTCCCAGCATACATCAGCTTCTAGAGAAAGTACCAGATGGTTCAGCAGTGACCGTTTTGTTAAGCATATTGTATGGCCCTGCATATGTCATATATTGATCATTTGTCTTGTGACCAGCAACAGTTATTTGGAGTTAAAAATCTTCCCAACAAATATGACAACATATGACACATTCTTGCATGAGGAACTGTCAAGTTCATACCGATGTGCCTGTCTGTTATGGAATGTGGCCACTGTTGCTAAAAATAGAAAAAAATCTTTCAACTACTCGTAGTAAACAGTGGAACAACAATTAACCAACTTTGATAAAGCACTTTGGAAATAAGGGCTTTCAGATTTATGCAGATCATGTCGCCATTGCTAAAACTAGAAGAAAACTTAAATCTTTACCAAAACTACTTGACAGAATTTGACCAAATTGATTAGACAGAATCCTGGTATTAAAGGCCTTCAGGTGTTTACAAATTAATCCAGTTTGCCATCAAACATGACCACAATTATGAATAAATAGAACAACTATAAATAACTTATCAAAAACCACTTGTCAGAATTATACAGAGATCATCCTAGTATAAAAGGTTTGAAAATTTATATCAGGGATGCCAATCAGCTATCATAAACAGCTGCTCGGTTTGTTGTCTTGAACAGGAGGTGGCCATATTAACCTCAGATTATATTAGCATCTTAAAATAACTTCGAATTTCATGGTTATAATATTATTCATGTCTGTTGGGGGACCAGTGAAAATTGTATTTTTTCACTCCAGTGAAATTATTTCTTAGAAAATCCAGTAATTCACTGCCTGGCGTTAATAAAAATATCTAATAAGTTTATATTGTCTGCTCACCCACTCAAAACCCAAACCACTCCCCCCTCCCCGCGAAAAATATTCAACATAATTTGACCAAATTTGCTGATATTATGATACAAGTTGATCGGTGACCAAGAGTGCTAATATCTCTTCATGAGACTTCTCATCCACAACTGTTAACTAAGGTACAGGTAATTCAGTAAATGTATGTTACATCTGTGAGAAAAAATAAGATAAAGTGCACATGCGAAATACTGTGTTTGACAATGGCCATTTAGCATACAAGTATACAGATCAAATGAATGTTATCTGAATTTTAAAATCCAAAATACAAACCATTCATTCATAATCTGTCCATCTATGGCAGCTACTTTTTTTTAAAACTGAAACATTTGTTAAAATGACTTAAGAATTGTTCCAAACATTGATGAAAAATGTATTTCATTTAGTAAGAATTTCCATGTTGATAGGTTCATGAAAGAAGGCAAAGAAATAACAGATGAAGGGACAGTTTGGTTCCCCTGATAGCTTTAGCTTCCTCGGACAGCCTGTTGAGCAAATGTCTAAAAGTTTAAGTGATTAAAAATGTACCGAGGCAATGAAACGTTTAAGATCCCTTTGTGTCCGGGTTTGTAGAACAAGCCCGATGTCGTAAGCGGCGACTAAGTGGAGGTAACCATTGGACAGTGGGTTGTGATCCACATCGAGGGAGGAAAGGATCCTAGTATATGAGTAAAGGGGAGACCCATGATTGGCTTCCTGATGTAACTTTTCTTTGGCTTCTGCTTCTTATCAGACGGGTGGTCAGGATGGGCCCGATCTCGACAAATCCACTTGTCACACCGAGCCATAGAAGGTCTTTTTAACTTCCTATTTTGACTTTATATTTACCTTTTTTCCCAGAGTATCTTTGATACCACCATTGCCCCTAGCTTTCCCCTTTTCCTTTTATTTCCCTCTTCAAAAGACTTCGTAGAAGACGGTGTCTTAAACGGGACAATTGGGACGTATCTTTACCTGCTTAGTATACCACCCATGTATTCCTGGTTCTTTACAAGTGTCCACTTGTTGGACTTCATGGTGGGTGGGTGAGCACGGGTGAAGAAAATACAACAAAAACAATGGAAAATCAAAAGAAAAATCAACTGTAAAGAACAAAGCCGCTCTCAGACCTGGACGATCAAGCATGTGACGTGAATTCATTTACACAATTCGTGCTCATTTAGACCGCTTGCAGCACTGACTCGGTTTATAGACGAAAAGACAATACTTGTGCTAGTAAGCACACAAAAGAGTGTGAAAAAACATGAAATCAGTTTGCTTCTGGATTGCGAGCGAAGAGGACAGACTGAAAATATCCCAAAGATTAAGACTTTTCATTATACACCTGTTACCTCTTTTGCTCACTCTTCACTGAATTCATCCTTTGGCATGATCCGCTGCCCTGACTTAGCGGGAGTCGGTGATTCAGATATCGAAGGCATAACGAATTTTGGTAAACGACCATCTTCTTTTGTTCTTTCAATATGTTCCAAAGAGATGCCCTCTTGAGTTCAGTACTGTTCTTTGAGTTTGCCTTTGTCTTATGGAGTCTAACACAAAGAGCGATAGCCACTTGCTTCTTTTAATTGAAGAAATTTGTTGACGTAGCCGAAAAAAAAAAATACTGGACTTGAGTTGTAGTCCTTTTGGTGTTTTTCTGTGGTTGGAAAATGCCAAATTTCGAATACTTTTAACAAACGGTACCCACAATCAAGGTCATGAAACAATTCTACACTCACACACGTTCCTGTCAAAGCGCGTTGATGATCCTTGTGATAATAAGGTTGGTCATAATTATATGCTTCAACACACGCGTAACAATAAGGAAACGCCAGATTTCCTAGACAATGATGTGTTAAGACTGGATAAGTTGGTTGGAGGTCAGACTTTGCATTTGATCAAACCTTCGTATTGACGAATGTGTTGCACGTCGATGTGTTCTGTCAACATTTTATGGTGATTAGTAGGTAATGGCTTATATTTGCACATTCAATTATACAAGGAACAAACATCGATATTGAGATTCGTCCACGTCGTACAGTACGCTTGCTGCATTGGTTCGTCCTCAAATGAAACTGTTGCGCGGATCCCTGGAATTCATACACCGTCCTGTAGTTTCTAATTCCCAGACAGCCATAGAAAAACTTCCAATTTTCTTTTCTCCATTGTTTCATGTTTTATCCATTTGTCTTCAATTTCACGCAAGTAATGGAGCCAGCGGAAATCTTTGGCTGAGCATTGACGGCTGACTGAGAGATAGGATTGTGGGGGTATGATGGTTTGTTTGTTCTCGGATGTGAACTACTTCCGATGGAATAATCCACACACTTTGGCGATTGTAGAAGTTTCCTTCAGAGGAGAGATATTTCCGTGAACCAGAATAATTGTCTAAATTCTTCATAGTAAAGGCGTAAACTGTCCACATCATATTGGCAATATTTCAATATTCTTGAAAGTCAACGGGTTTCAAGAGCGTGTTCGGTACAACACGTAGAATGCTTCTCGTTCTTCTGTGTGTATACCATCGGGGTCGCAATAGCAAACGTCAGGCAAATGTGGAAGTACAAGGTGTTGATAAGCGTCAGTATTAAAAAAGTGTGGAAAATAAATTTTGGCCAACGGCTCCAAGGCATGGCCAAAAGACTCTTGTCTTGTACTTGTCCCACTCTAATTTAGAAGAGTTTGCCTCCATTCATGGTGACTGTGGAGCCTTAATCTGATTAATATTTATATTTAAAAAAATGTCCGTCGTATCCTGATAAATTGTGTCCCATGACTAGATATCGATGGCAGCCTCCGTATCGTTGAATTTCTTCTTTGCCCCAAGTGGTGTCGGTAGTGTCTAAGATCCGCCCGGCATGATCCGTACGAGTACGAGAGCCCAAAAAGATTTTTTTCTCGTCCTCTTGGAATCTTATTACAATTGGGACAGCGAAAATTAAAGTTTTTGTATACACTTCTCGCAAACACGATGAGGGATACAAAAACTGGGAATATGAATGCCAGTTTCTTGCATATATTCAAAGTCAAAAAAGGTAAATATTTTGTTTTTGTTCTGGTATTCCCTTTATTCTTTCTCGAGTTCATTCTCATATTTTTTTTTTATGTCACATGGTGCTAGAAGTCCACAACGTAGTCACCAAAACGGCATCTTTTCTTTCCTGGACGAGCGTGTACCTTTGGAGTATTGGTTCGAATAAGAATTCCACAATTGGAGCACGATCACAACATATGCAGCTAAGCAGAGAAGGGTTAAAATTTTTATTCTGTTAATCAAAATGGGTTACGCGCAGAATTTTATGAATTTCGATAATTATACTTGTGTCTTGTTACATCATTTGTTGATATGTGGTCATATGACTAATTAGATGTCATGAGAGAATCTGAACAAAGAAACAGCTTTTGATTCTAAAGCTTCACATTTTTTAAACCAAGATGTGTTTTATTCTGTGCAGTAAGGGTCATAAGTGATCCTTGAAAAAATCAATTCAAACAGAAAAAAGCCTGGTAATATTTCATTTAATTTTTTTTTTTTTTTTTTTTAAGCGTGGCAACCCAGCATCCTCTAATGAGTCCTGTTCTTTCTCAAATATCTGAAAATAATATCTTTCTTTCGCAATATTGTTATATCCTGTAGATTCCCTCCATTTACTGGAATCAACAATCTGGTAGTACCTGATGTATACGATAGAATGACTACTCATTCGCTTTGCTGGCTATGGTTTTAACTCTTATGTAAGCATGATTATGTGAATGAAGATATACCATTTTCTAATCATGGCTCCGGGATTTAATTAAAGTCCATTCACGATTTAGATGCCGCATGACGATCACGTATGAACCACTTTGCATTGGAGACAATGCTGTAATTCTCTATTTTGAAAATGACAAACGGTAATGCAGCACAATCCTTGAAACAAATGGATCCAAAACTGGTCGCTTCTGTGCACCGATATGTCGGTGGGGCGATTATTTTAAAATTGTATTTTCCAATTCACTAAATTTGGAAATTTGAGTTCGCTACGTTCGTATTGTCTGCATGTTTTGTGAAAGTTAGACCGTTTCCTTTAGAATTCAGACAACTTTGAATATCATATTTGCCACGAATAATGTGAAGGTGGAAAGTGGTCATAGTTGAACGTTTCATCCAATTATAAATAACTGGTTCTTAGATATATTCAGGTTTCAAGTTTCAGTAAAATTATCTGCATGAGAAAGTCATTTGTCCAGAAATTGAATTATGTTGTATGAAGAATATTGGTGGTGAATTACACTATTTTATTACGAACAGCGAAAGCTTCATTAACATATCTTTATATGTTCGAACACAGATTTAAAGTTGCGAAAGGATTTTACCGAAAAATGTTACACAATTTAACAAAATAAGTATGTCTATCAATACTTTGGTTGCTTCTTTCTACTCCCAAACACCCTTTCATATGTTTGAACTGTTGGTACCAGTGCGACAGATGATCTGGGTTAATTGTTTTTTTCCACTGAATAGTCGCTAAAAAAATAAACTGCACAGACCATGATTTGTTGTCGCTTATACGAAGGTAGATCTGAGTCTATGCTGTTGTTCTAACAGATATTGACCATAAGATTGAAAATAGTGTCTCAAACTGATCAATGTACTGATGATACTGCTTTCTTTGATAAACACATTTGCAAACATTAAAACAAAAAATCGTCAAGTGGCATTAAACAGGCTTCAAATATGGAGAAAGACGAATGGAATAGTTGTAAATACATGTACAGATAAAACAAAGGAAGGATTAATTAATAGCATCTTTTGTATTCTTTTCTGCAATAATTTACTTTGCTACGATCCTATACCATTGCAAACGAACCAAACTATTTCGTTATTAAGAAACATAAAGTATTTCATTCCAAAACATTACGGTGTCACTTTTTGTAACAGCTACATTCAGCATCATTTTGACTATTCTAATATAATATGGCGAAATACGTCTGTAAATTGATACTTGATGGACAAGCCTGTAGATTGATACCAGATGGGCATGCCTGTAGATAGATACTCAATGGGCAAGCCAGTAGATTGATACCAGATGGGCAAGCATGTAGATTGATACTAGATAGGCAAGCCTGAATATTAATACTTGATGGGCAAGCCTGTAGATTAATACTTGATAGGCAAGCCTGTAGATTGATACTAAATGGGCAAGCCTTTAGATTGATGCCTGATGGGCAAGCATGTACATTGATACTTGATGGGCGAGCCTGTAGCTCAATACTTGATATGCAGTCCTGTAGATTGATACTAAATGGGCAAGCCTGTAGATTGAAGCTTGATGGGCAAGCATGTAGGTTGATACTTGATGGGCAAGCCTGTAGACTGATACCATGATGGCAAGCTTGTAAATTGATACTAGATGGGCAAACGTTATGAAGGCAAAGGTATTTTGCAAAGCCTACCTTTTCAGAGAGGACTTCATCTCTTAAAGTTAAAATGATGCGAAAGTTTATGCTAAGTCTGCCCTATTTGAGGAGTAGAAAGAAGCAAACAAGATATTGATGAACATGCGTATTTCGTATATGTATATGTATATATATATATATATATATATATACCACATACATTAAAAATAACATGGCATTTAAAGTGTTGGTATAAAGCAATTTGATATACCAATACTATTGGTATATCAAATTGTGATCCGCCCATGGCGCAATAATACGCATATATAAACATTCTAGCGACCGGCTGCAGTTGATTCTAGATCAATGATGAATTTCCACATATTAATCATTAGTGACGTATGAAAATAACGAAAAAAAGTATTAATAATCCTCGTTTTCTAAATGAATTTAATATGGTACACATTTTCATCACAATCCTTTCTGATTTGTGTTCCCCCTCTACTCTGATACATAACGGACAAACTATGCAGAAATGTGGAGTGAGAGAGAAAATGAATTTGGGCTGGATTGAAACCTAGCAGCAGGAAGGGTGAACCTTACAATTGGAATTCACATATGTTTGCTTAAAACGAAACATATTTTTTTGCTTACAAAATATTGTCCTTGGCCAAATTGTAAGATAGTTATTATCTTTCAATTTTAGACAAATATTATTGTCCAAAATATATACACCCTTCCTGCTGCTTATGACATTCATCGTTGACTCATCGATACATAAATAAAATACAAGGAGTTTTTCTACAATTAAACAATAAAATATAAAATATTATAATGAACAAATGTATTTGGTTGTTAAAGACTTCTTCACTTTGTAATAGACCATGTCGCGGAGAATACTGCGCTCAGCATAATCAAAATATAAAAAAATCGCCTGGTTTGCAAATATGTCTCAAATGCGGATTAGCATCTCGTGCTGTTATATGCGCTAAATGTAATGGTAACAAATACAGCGCATTAATGTATTATTATCAGCACAGAATTCCACGACGAGGTTTTATCAGAGATATTCCTCCAACCGCTCGTGAATATTTACATAATTACTTTAAAGTATTTCCTGCAGTGATCAATATCGAAGAAGATCAAAAAATAATAAATCAACGATACCAGAAAGAAAAACAGTCATCGGAAGAATACAAAATAAAAGACGAAGTAAAGCGAATAAAAGAGATCTGTAAAAAATTAAAATGCACTCCTCAGGATTACATCGAGAGACTGAAAAAAAAATGTACAACAAAATACTATCATTCATCAGATTAATAAAAATAATATCATCAACATACTGCATAAAATCCACATGATATTTCAGGATGTGCAGATTCACCACATTTCTTATAATAAAATAAATGATATGTTGTAAATCTACATATCGAAAACGAGGCTGCAGATTAACCACAATAATCGAAAACGAGGCTGGCGAATCTCCACATTTCTTATAATAATAATGTTGTAAATCCACATCACAGAAACAGAGTTTCTATTATCAACTATCATGATATGTGGATTCACCACATTTCCTATAATAAAATAAATGAAATGTTGTAAATCCACATCATGTTAAGAATGTACCACAGGGTCATCTTTAGAAGCATCGCTTCTGACAACGTCTTTAGAATCGGCGATTCTAGAATCAGCGATAGAGACAACGTCTCTAGAGACTTCGTTAGAATCAGCGATAGAGACAACGTCTCTAGAGACTTCGTTAGAAACTTCGTTTCTAGAGACGTTGTCTCTTAACAGATATTTATTTACATATTCCTCTGCTGTTGGTGGAGAGTCTTTATGAGGCATATATTTCAGTTTCCTCTTATTATAATAAAGTAACATTACTCTGTACCTGTTACCACCACACGCTGTACAAATCTGTATCTCTCCCCGCACTCCATTACCGCATCGCAAACACGGTCTATTTCCTTTCGATCCAGTTCTTATCATGTGGCTATGATGGCCGCAGTATTCTCCCATGCACGACTTTCCGCACGTCTTAGTCGATCCTTGAACTATCCAACGACAATTATTAGGTCCTGTCTGAAATGGCATTATTATATAATAAAAATATTTTAATCATTTTTTAATTAGATGTATATTCTGTATATATTATAATCATAGCTATGACAGAACATACCACATCATTCGTTTATACTACAAAACATGACGCTATAGAGAGTCTTAGAGACAACGTCTCTAGAAGCATCGCTTCTAGAAACAAAATTTCTGAAGTAGAACCTAGAAGCAATGCTTCTAGTGACGTTGTCACTAATATTTACAAGCGGGGAATAATCATTCAACATTTTAATAAATTCTACGTGTTCTCGGACGATGATGAATTTGACGGGTTCGTTAATAATTTTATCAACGAATCCTCGGTAACAGAAATAATTCCCAAATTCAGACTCAGATATCCTGTGTTCGACCTAGACACTAAATATGTGTGCGAAAAAAATCCAAACGACGAACTAATCGATGCTAGCAAAATTATCGATTATTTCTCCGAATTATGTAATTGCGATCGCGATCTGGTATTCTTGTTCGAAACTAACAGCGGCTACCACGTACTTTGTAAATCAGCGCTAGTGACATTTGATCAACAACGAGATTTAACGAATCGTGCATACGACGATAAGTATCTCGTTTGGAAAGTCGATCGACAAGCTGGTCTTCATAGCATTAAGTTAAATAACACTCGATCTTACAAACCGGGCAAAGAAACGCTATGCAAAAAATTAATTCTCCGGGAACAGAGTTTCCAGGAACAGAATTTCCTAGCCTCTGCGTTGCTAGTCTGCCCTGTTTGTATTCAACCTGATCGCGTTGAGTATACCGCAGAAGTAGTTCCAAGCAAACCTAATCGCAAGAATACTAAAGTATCTATTGATGTCATCTGCGATGAAATTCCTCCCGCAGACATCGTTAAGATATCCACTGCGTTAACTGGCAAACCCGATCAGCTCATCGACGTTATTAACGTTACCGGAAATAGATTTACTATATCGAGAGAACCAGGTCACATGTGTAATATCTGTGAACGCAGGCACGGGTATGATAAAATACACGACTGCGTTGAAGACAAATGCGATATTTGTCTCGTGTATATCAACGATAGTTATTATTCGATCTGCTGTCCTAGATCATCTGGGAAACAATTACAACTGCCAATCATCAATGATTCAATCATACAAAATAATAATGATGAAGACATCAAAAAAGATAAAAGGTATATAAAATATCTGATCTACGCGAGACGTAGATTTCGTTACCCCGGATATCTATTTACCAGAAACGCCGATTACACATACACGGCGTTACCGACACACGAATCAGGACCAGGTTGTAGAGTTATCCACGACGAAGATTATATCGACGGTTCTGCGTGTGGAATGGGGAAATCCGAATCAGCCTGGAAATCGTTAAGAGACGATCAATCCGTGTTAGCATTATCGTATAGAAAAACATTTACCGAGAAAATCAAATCCGATTATTCCATCGAGAGTTACATGGATATTGATGGTTGCATTACTTTCAATCCTGGAGATAGACGTCGTGTTGTTGTGCAATGGGAATCTTTGCATAGGATCCGTGGAGTCCCAGACGTGATTATCGTAGACGAATGGCATGGTATCCGCAGACAACAATTTCATTCGGCCAAACACAGCAAAGAACGATGGAATAAATTCATGATATTAACAACGATATGCAAACGATTAATCGTTCTAGACGCAGATGCTAACGATGACGATCTAATATTATTCCGCGATAAACTAGGACGATCATCAATGAAATTTATCATTAACGATTACAAACCCGATCACGATAAGAAATTTCACATCGAACTTTCCCACGAGAATAATCTAACCTCGCTTCGTGAACGATTAAAAGATTCTAATTCTAAAAGCGCAATATTTACGCATAACAAACAATATACCGATTACTCCGTTGAGGGTTTAGCTAAGCTCATTCAACATCTAGGATATCGTGTGAGATATTATCACGCCGATACAAACCCTGCTCAAAAGAAATCTGACTTCAACGATATCAATCACGCGTTCGATGACATCGATGTTGTTATCAGTAATCATACTCTCGAAGCTGGAGTTAGTATCGTTGATGAACGATTCAAAACCATGTACGTGTTCTCAGAAGAACTAGGATCTGTTGAGGCGACCAAGCAGGCTATCCACAGATTCCGCTGCGTTAATGAGATTCATTATTCATCGACGAGAAAACAACGATCTCGTAAACTACCGATATATCGTGAAGGCATTGAAAAGGTTATTGTGGATCGAGAAAGACTAATCGACAACGACACAAAATTATACAGAATTCCGAACGCTGAAGATCTACAGACTGGATTCGGATACGCTTATATCAGTGACATCATCGACGAGAATAATTCAATTATGTACTTCACGCCGCGATTGATCGATGCGATGAAAAATACCGGATATGAAATAATAGAACCGCACGTAGATGATTACGAGACGTGGTTGAGAAAAAACAATAATAGACTGATAATAAAATCGATTATGATAACGATCCTAATATCGATGAATTTTTAAAGACATCGATAGGCGAGCGAATAAAACAATCAGAAACGAAGTCAGACGATGCTTCTAGAGTCAGAGTCTCTTGACGACGTCATTAACGAAAATATCTATAGAGACTCTGTCTCTAGAGATTGTCTTAGGTATTACGAGTACGATCCTAATACAAATCTAGAACCATATCAAGCAAAGAAATCGTTCCTTAGTTATATGTGTCAATGTGATGTTAGTTTATTGTCAGCATCGCGGGTAGAACACTTGTATAAAAACTCAACCCAGATGAGACGAGCTCAGCGAATCATAGTTGATAAATTTAATAACGGCAACGCAACCGCGAGAGAAGTATTTCGATCGGATAAAATCAGTCCTAAAGAAAAACTAACGATAATAAGGAAATTTCTAACCGCGTTGAATTTACCCGATATCGTGCCTGACGATATAATGGTAACATCAATATCTGTATCAGGACAAGATCTTAGAACGCGCATTAAGAACATGATCGACGATCCTGATATCATGCGTGAATATAATAATCTGATTAGTAACTGGTCGAGTATCTTTCCTGAAGCGAGAATCTGGTCTAATAAATTAACTACCAGAAACATCGTTGAAAAAATCAAAACGATATATAAAGGTTTTGGTGCATCATTAACCTCAGACAATAAAATAAACGCATCAAGATCAGATTATGTACTTAGTTATCCCACGTGGCCTAAATCAGACTTCGTTGATGATCCTCGTTGGAAAGATTTTATCGATACGCGACAAGAATATCCCGGCGGTAATGATATCATCGTTAGAAGCACCGCTTCTGATCCAAGAACTACCACGTTGAAGTTTCATATATGGAGCGTTAACGGATGGTTTAATGATTAACGGGTTATCAAAATCGACATTGTATCAATAATGCAGATTCACCACATTTCCTATAATAAAATAAATGAAATGTTGTAAATCTGCATATCAAAATCGACACTATATCAATAATGTGGATTCTGCATAGTGTTAGGTAAAACAATTACTGGTGGGCGAGCAAGACAAAATTGTTTCAAATTTGAAGTATATTATCAATAAACGATCTCGTAGAAATCGTCTGCGAAGAAAATTAGCTAACGGAACAATATCATTCAACTAGAATTATAATGACCGATGTACTCGTTTGTAATATTCTGCGAGATAACAGCAAATATTTTTACGATAAAATGATTATTGATGAACAAGGTAACGAATATTATATACCACCAAAAAATAAAGTTTCCAGAAACGAAGTTTCCAGAAACGAAGTTTCTAAAAACATCGAACTGACTTTCAAGATGATCAATAATGGGATAATTCCGTTTGTTGGTAGCGAGTCTAACATATCATCGTGGTTGGTCAATAATATCATGGACTGGTTTCGATGTGAGCTGGTGAGGAGATATAAAATAATACTCATGTCAGAATCTAATGCGATTAATTATCTAGGACGCCCTCTTAACGATAAAGAAAATCAACCGACTACAATATAGATAATTATATTGTCGATATCTATAAAATCACGAAGATTCTCTCGGGTAATAATAATTCTATTAACAATGTTTATCCTAGGTACCGATACGAATTATTTTCGCGATAAAATGATTCTTGATGAACGAGGTAACGAGTATTATGTACAACCACGAGACAGTGAAATAACTTTCAGAGTGATCGATAATGAGATAGTCCCGATTATTAGTAAACTCACTAATATATCGCCGTGGATGCTTGGTCAGGTAACGAAATTATTTTCGATCGAATTCCGATGGAGATTTAATCTACTACGAATGCCAGAATCCGCTATAGTTGAATATCTAGGACGTCCTCTTAACGATAAAGAAATTCTAGCCAAGAAAGAAGTCGATAGTTATATTATTGATAAAATCTGGAAGAGTCAAACGAACGATTATAGACCATCGCACCATCGGAAGAATAAGAGACGTCGTCGAAGATAAAGTGGCGATTTGAACCATTTTATATAATATGGACGAATCGTCATCATGATGCAGATTGACTTAATATGCAGATTCACCACATTTTATATAATAATATAATGAAATGTTGTAAATCTGCATATCAAAATCGACATAGGTAAAACAACTACTGGTGGATGCAGATTCACCACATTTTCTATAATATTATAATGAAATGTTGTAAATCTGCATATCATACAATTAAAGCATAAATAATTCTTGTTATTATATAATCATGAAAGAAAAGATTTTATTATTCCCAGGTACCGAACAATACGATACCCTGATGAAGATAATAAAAGATAATAAAGGATCGATAGTCTCGAATAATGGTATCATATTTGCTAATACCAATGAATATGTACGTAGCGATTTCTCAAAAAGATCGATGAACGACGCAACGATGATGATTCGTAGAAATAAAGTGCATATTATATAAAATGGTTCAAATCGCCACTTTATCTTCGACGACGTCTCTTATTCTTCCGATGGTGCGATGGTCTATAATCGTTCGTTTGACTTTTCCAGATTTTATCAATAATATAACTATCGACTTCTTTCTTGGCTAGAATTTCTTTATCGTTAAGAGGACGTCCTAGATATTCAACTATAGCGGATTCTGGCATTCGTAGTAGATTAAATCTCCATCGGAATTCGATCGAAAATAATTTCGTTACCTGACCAAGCATCCACGGCGATATATTAGTGAGTTTACTAATAATCGGGACTATCTCATTATCGATCACTCTGAAAGTTATTTCACTGTCTCGTGGTTGTACATAATACTCGTTACCTCGTTCATCAAGAATCATTTTATCGCGAAAATAATTCGTATCGGTACCTAGGATAAACATTGTTAATAGAATTATTATTACCCGAGAGAATCTTCGTGATTTTATAGATATCGACAATATAATTATCTATATTGTAGTCGGTTGATTTTCTTTATCGTTAAGAGGGCGTCCTAGATAATTAATCGCATTAGATTCTGACATGAGTATTATTTTATATCTCCTCACCAGCTCACATCGAAACCAGTCCATGATATTATTGACCAACCACGATGATATGTTAGACTCGCTACCAACAAACGGAATTATCCCATTATTGATCATCTTGAAAGTCAGTTCGATGTTTTTAGAAACTTCGTTTCTGGAAACTTCGTTTCTGGAAACTTTATTTTTTGGTGGTATATAATATTCGTTACCTTGTTCATCAATAATCATTTTATCGTAAAAATATTTGCTGTTATCTCGCAGAATATTACAAACGAGTACATCGGTCATTATAATTCTAGTTGAATGATATTGTTCCGTTAGCTAATTTTCTTCGCAGACGATTTCTACGAGATCGTTTATTGATAATATACTTCAAATTTGAAACAATTTTGTCTTGCTCGCCCACCAGTAATTGTTTTACCTATGTCGATTTTGATATGCAGATTTACAACATTTCATTATATTATTATATAAAATGTTGTGAATCTGCATTATTGATACAATGTCGATTTTGATAACCCGTTAATCGTTGAACCAACCATTGACGCTCCACACGTGAAACTTCAACGTGGTAGTACGTGGATCTATCGCGATGATATCATTACCGCCGGGATATTCTTGTCTCGTATCAATGAAATCTTTCCAACGAGGATCATCAACGAAGTCTGATTTAGGCCACGTGGGATAACTAAGTACATAATCTGATCTTGATGCGTTTATTTTATTGTCTGAGGTTAATGATGCACCAAAACCTTTATATATCGTTTTGATTTTTTCAACGATGTTTCTGGTAGTTAATTTATTAGACCAGATTCTCGCTTCAGGAAAGATACTCGACCAGTTACTAATCAGATTATTATATTCACGCATGATATCAGGATCGTCGATCATGTTCTTAATGCGCGTTCTAAGATCTTGTCCTGATACAGATATTGATGTTACCATTATATCGTCAGGCACGATATCGGGTAAATTCAACGCGGTTAGAAATTTCCTTATTATCGTTAGTTTTTCTTTAGGACTGATTTTATCCGATCGAAATACTTCTCTCGCGGTTGCGTTGCCGTTATTAAATTTATCAACTATGATTCGCTGAGCTCGTCTCATCTGGGTTGAGTTTTTATATAAATATTCTATTTGCTCGGCTGGCAATAAACTAACATCACATTGACACATATAACTAAGGAACGATTTCTTTGCTTGATATGGTTCTAGATTTGTATTAGGATCGTACTCGTAATACCTAAGACAATCTCTAGAGACAGAGTCTCTATAGATATTTTCGTTAATGACGTCGTCAAGAGACTCTGACTCTAGAAGCATCGTTTCTGACTTCGTTTCTGATTGTTTTATTCGCTCGCCTATCGATGTCTTTAAAAATTCATCGATATTAGGATCGTTATCATAATCGATTTTATTATCAGGGTCTATAGAATCATTATTGTTTTTTCTCAACCACGTCTCGTAATCATCTACG